>MU716767.1:4737-66332 GCA_026770625.1 Nicotiana glauca | reverse complement strand
TCTAAACCTAATTTCAAAATGTACGGCTCACACGGCGCTATAAGAAAAGATTGTGATTAAAATTTAGAAAAGTGAATAATAGGCGATTCCTCTATTGTAATTCTTAATTATGCGATGCTAACTTGTTGTGATTCTTGTTGTTATTTTATGTCGCAAAGTTCTTTGGTTGGAATATATCTTGTTGTGTCACTCTTATTTGTTCTAGCAATTATTGTCCGTGCATGATCATCACAGCCCATTTAGTTTCTTCTTTTATGCTGTTTCTATTGGATATTTTTGGTAGTAGTTCATGTTATCATCTTGTTCTGTATTAGTTGTTTCTTCACTTTCCATTACATATCCGTATTACACTTTATACATTAATTTATATCCTAGTAGGTATCTTGACCTAGCCTCATCAATACTCTACCGAGTTTAGGCTTGATACATACTGGGTACCATTGTAGTGTACTTATACTATGGTTCTGCATATCTTTTTTTGTGCAAATCCAGATACGTCTGCTCATGTCAGTCGTTAGAGATTACCTGCTAGCTTCATTTATCAGAGACTTCAAGGTATGCCTACTCGGCGTCCACAAGCCTCGGAGTCACCTTCGCTATTTTATTTCCTGTTGTGTTATTTTTAGACAGTGATGTATTAGATATTCTAGAGCTATTCTATAGAGCTTATGACTTAGCTCCACCGATTTTGGGATATATTGATGAGATTCTATTTTCAGAAGGTTTTTATCTATTATCAGTTATTTTTAGTAACTTGTTAATTATATTTGTTCAGTTATTATTATTAGTTAGGCTTACCTAGTCGTAAGGATTAGGCGCCATCACGTCATCTTATGGAGGGAAATTATGTTTATGACATTCGGAGCTTCTTGGGCTTGGTAGGTTGTTATTGCTGCTTCGTGGAGGGTTTTCATCTATTGCAGCCTCATTAACTAGATTGGCCCAGAAGGGTGTCCGATTCTGGTAGACCGATGAGTGTGAGTTGAGCTTTGAGAAGCTCAAGACTACTTTGACTATGTACCTAGTGTTGGTGTTGCCCACAAATTCAGGATCTTACAATGTGTATGGTAATGCACTACGTATTTGGCTTGGTGTAGCATTGATGTAGGATGGAAAGCTGATTACAAACGCATGTTGGCAATAGAAGGTTCATGAGCAGAATCGCCTTTTTCATGACTTAGAGTTGGCATCTATTGTTCATGCATTGAAGATTTTGAGGCATTAATTCTACGGCATGTCGAGTGAGGAATTCATAGATCATCGAAGTCTACGGTACGTTTTTAAGCAAAAGGATATCAACTTGAGGCAGCTGAGGTGGTTACAGCTGTTAAAAGACTATGATATTACCATTTTGTATCACCCCAAAAAGGCGAATATGGTGGACGATGCCTTGAGTAGAAAGGTTGTGAGTATGGGTAGCCTTGTATATATTCCAGTTTGTAAGAGACCACTAGCATCATATGTCAAGCCTTGGAAATTCAGTTCATGAGGTTAGATATTTTAGAGCCTAGACTACTTCTTACTTGCACAGTTTCTTGGTCTTCTTTCTCTGAGCGCATAAGAGAGCATAGTTATGATGACCCCCGGTTGCTTGTCCTTATGAACAAGATGCAGCATGGTGATTCTAAGAATGGTCATATTGGAGATGATGGGGTGTGGTCAATAATGGGTCAAGTTTCTGTACTCAATATGTATTGGCTTCGTGAGCTGAGGGTGGTGCCAAGATGTATTAGGATTTGAGGTAGCATTATTGGTGGAGAATAATGAATAAAGATATAGTTGTGTATATGGCTTTGTGTTTGAATTTCCAGCAGGTAAAGTACGAGCATCAAAGGCCTTGCAATTGGCTTGTGAGACTTGAGATTCTCGAGTGGAAGTGGGAGCGTATTACCATGGATTTGGATATTGGGCTCCCGCAAACTTTGAAGAAATTTGGCGCAGTATGGGTCATTGTGGATAGGTTGACCAAGTCGCCGTATTTCATTCCAGTGGAAGCTACCTATTTTCCAGAGCGGATGGCTGAGATATATATCCGCGAGATTTTTCATCTTTACTGTGTGCTGAGATATATATATCCGCATGCAATTCACATCGTATTTCTCAAGGGTCGTACAGTGTGAGTTAGGCACACGAGTTGAGTTGAGTACAACAATTCACCCCCCAGACGNTGTATTGGCTTCGTGAGTTGAGGGTGGTGCCAAGATGTATTAGGATTTGAGGCAGCATTATTGGTGGAGAATAATGAATAAAGATATAGTTGTGTATGTGGCTTTGTGTTTAAATTTCCAGCAGGTAAAGTACGAGCATCAAAGGCCTTGCAATTTGCTTGTGAGACTTGAGATTCTCGAGTGGAAGTGGGAGCATATTACCATGGATTTGGATATTGGGCTCCCGCAAACTTTGAAGAAATTTGGCGCAGTATGGGTCATTGTGGATAGGTTGACCAAGTCGCCGTATTTCATTCTAGTGGAAGCTACCTATTTTCCAGAGCGGATGGCTGAGATATATATATCCGCGAGATTTTTCGTCTTTACTGTGTGCTGAGTTATATATATCCGCGCGCAATTCACATCGTATTTATCAAGGGTCGTACAGTGTGAATTAGGCACACGAGTTGAGTTGAGTACAAAAATTCACCCCCCAGACAGATAGGCAGTTCGAGCGCACCATCAAATATTGGAGGATATGCTTCACGCCTCTGTTATAGATATTAGGGGCTCTTGGAATCAATTCTTGCCACCTGTGGGGTTTGCCTACAACAACAGATACCAATTGACTATTTAGATGGATCCTTATGAGGCCTTATTTGGGATGAGGTGTCGTTCTCCATATGGTTGGTTTGAGATGGGAGAGGCTCAGTTGTCGGATATATATTTTGTTCAAGATACCTTGGGAAAGGTCAAGATAATTCAGGATCAATATAATTCAGGATCAATGTCGTACAACATAGTTTAAGCAAAAAAGTTATGCCAATCAAAGAGTTTGTAGTGTTGCAGTCATGGTTGGAGAGAGGGGTTTGCTTCGAGTTTCACCAATAAGGGCATGATGAGGTATGGGAAGAAGAGAAAGTTGAGCCCTATGTCTATCGGACGTTTGAGATCCTTGAGAGAGTTGGTGAGTTCGCCTATAAGCTTGCATTGCCACTTATAAACAGTTCACCTGGTGTTTCATATTTCCATGCTGCAGAAGTATCATGGTGATCGGTCCTATGTATTACCTTTTAGCTCGTTCCAATTGGACAAGGATTTGACTTACGAGGATGAGCTGCCATTCTAGCACGACAAGTTTGAAAGTTGAGGTCTAAGAGTTATCCTTCTGTTAGAGTGCAGTAGAGAGGTCAGTCGGTCGAGGCAGCTACGTGGGAATCTGAGTCCAACATGCAGAGTAGATACGCACACCTTTTTACCAGTCCAGGTACCATTCTATATCCGTTCGAGGACGAATATTTATTTTAGAGGTGGAGAATATGATGACTTGATAGGCCATTTTAAGTACTAGACCTTATTTCCGTGTTCTGAGATCTAGATTAGCTCCGTTTAGTGTTTCTCAATTTGCATGCACAATCCATATCTTCTTTCAAAAAGAATTTATGTGAAAATTTGAAAAAAAAAACATAAATTTTAGCCTAAAAAGAACATGAGTTGACTACGATCAACACTTTATGTAACACAACCCTGGATCGGTATTTTGATGATCGCGGTGGGTTCGTTTCGTGATTTTTGAGTTGGGTTATCCTTGGAAATGGATCCGAAGTCCCTCACTTGATTTAATGCGATTTATTTAAAACTAGTAACTTGAAGGTTTGAAGATTTTCTAGGTTTAGGTGTAGGTTTACCTTATGGCTACCAGGTTCACATTTCGGTTCCGCAACTTGGTGCAAAATGAATTAGCAAGGTCTGGCTCGCATTTGTGAGTTCTAATGTAGATCTCACATTTGTGATCCTAAGTTTTAGAACAAGAGTTCACATTCGTGATCAGGGCTTGGAGTTTCGGTAACCTCGCATTTGTGACGAAATCGTTTGCAATTGCGAACAGAACATGATCGCTTTTACGATAACTTCGTCGCATTTGCGATGCCGATGTAAAATAGGAATTCTTCGCAATTGCAAAAATATTGGCCACATTTGCAACGGTTGGTTATTTGCATTTGTAACTTCTGTTCTTCTAAGACAGGGTTAGCATTTGCGACCCTTGTCTCATATTTGCGTTGCTTGAAATTGCAAACAAGACATCGCAATTGACATCAACAGCCGAGTAAAAGAGGTAAAATCGGGACATAGCTCGTTTTACACCATTTCTCAACCCTAAACACTCTAGAGCCTATTTTTCAAGAGACTTTTCTTCCCAAATTCATTATTAAGCGATCCAGCCACATCTCAGGCGAGATGCAGAGCACAGACTTCTACTGCTCAGGCTTCTAGGCATGCAGGTGTTGTATATCAGACCCCAAGCACACTAGACATGGGCAGAGCCTAGCCAGTAGCAGCAGTCGTACTTGAGCCCAGACAAGCTATGGCCGGCGAGCTGAAGAATCTATTGGATAGATGGATTATCCTACACCCTCCTATCTTCGTAGGTGAGCGACATGAGGATCCCCAGGACTTCATTGATCGGTGTAAAGACAGACTACACAATACGCGTATATTAGAATCCCACGGGGGTGGATTTCACTACTTTTAAGCTAGAGGGTATTGCATGTAGATGGTGGCAATCTTATCTTTTGGGTAGCCCTGCATGTTCTTCTCCCTTGACTTGGGACCAGTTCACACATGCCTTTTCGGATAGGTATGTTCCACCGTCTCAGAGGGAAGAGTTGCAGTTTCAGTTTGAGCAGCTCCGGCAGGGTCAGATGTCAGTGACCAATTATGAGGCAAGATTTTTTGAGTTGTCTCGCCATGCACTTATGATACTTCCTACTGAAGCGGAGAGGGTACGATGGTCTGTTAAGGGGTTGCACTCGGGTAATAATGCCACTATGGCTCGAGAGGTTGAGATTAGAACTTTTTACTAGCTAGTTGTTGAGATAACTCAAAGGATTGAGGGTTATCGTCAGCGAGGTCGAGAGCAGATGCCGCAGGAAAAGAGTTTTCGTTATTCAATAGGGTTTAGTGGTGCTCCATCTGGGGCAAGGTTAAGTTTGGGTGAGGTCAGCCTAGCCAGCCCACATATCCAACATGGTTGTCTCCTCGGGGTGCTGTAGTGCGATGCTATTTCAATGTCGTGCCAAATAGTTTTTACCGCCTACCAGCTATTCAGGGTTCTTCTAGCGTGTACTCAGGCCTTCAGGGCCAGGCATCCATTCAGTAGTCCTCCATTCCAAGGGGTTGTTACAAGTGCGGGGATCCCGCCCATATGAAGAGGTTTTGTCCCATACTTTGGGGGAAGGCCGTATAGGAGGGTCATCAGCCCATGATTAAAGCACAAGCCGTCCAGACGCCCACATGGTAGGGGCCATCCTAGAGGTTAATGCCAGGAAAGTAGAGGCCAGTTAGTTGCAGGTCAGTCAGGTACAGGCCAGCCAGTTGGCTCTCTAACTAGATTCTATGCATTTCGGCCAGACTAGATGCAGTGGCCTCAGATGCCATGATCAGAGGTATTATTTATATTTGCGGTAGAGATGCTTCGATATTATTTGATCCAGGTTCTACCTATTCATATGTGTCATCTCTATTTTCTCATTTCCTAGATGTTCCTTACTAGTCTTTGAGCATTCATGTTTACGTGCCAGCTCCTGTGGGTGATTCTGTTGTTGTGGATTGGATCTATTGGTCTTGTGTTGTCACATTCTGTGGTTATGAGACTAGAGCAGATCTTCTGTTGCTTGATATAACCGACTTAGAGGTCACCCTAGGCATGTACAGGTTATCTCCATATCACTCTATCCTTTATTTCCTACCAAGATTGTTACCTTAGCGATGCCATAGTTCCCTAGATTGGAGTGGAAGGGTTCGTCTATCAATGCATCTAGTCGGGTCATCTCTTTTTTGAAGGCTCGACACTTGGTCGAAAATGGTTTTTTGTCTTGTCTATCTTATGTTCGGGATACTACTGCATAGAATTTAACAATTGATTTAGTGTCCGTAGTTTGGGATTTATTAGATGTGTTTCTTTCTGATCTTCCAGGCATGCCACCATATCGTGATATCGATTTCTTCATTGATTTTGCTCCAGGCACACAACAAATATCTATACCACCGTACCACATGGCTTCAAAAGAGTTTAAGGAGTTGAAGAAACAACTTGAGGAGTTGCTAGCAAAGAGGTTCATCAGGCCGAGTGTATCGCATTGGGGTGCACCAGTGTTATTTGTGAAGAAGAATGATCGGACTATATGGATCTGCATTGATTACCAGTAGTTAAACTAAGTCGCCATCAAGAGCAAGTACCCATTGCCATGTATGATTTGTTTGACCAGTTGTAGGGTGCTAGGGTGTTCTCTAAGATTTACCTAAGAGAGGGTTACCATTACTTGAAGATTCATGATTCGGATGTTCCAAAGAATGCTTCACGGACTAGATATGGTCATTATGAGTGTCTAGTGATGTCCTTCGGCTTCACTAACGCCCCAATGGTGTTTATGGAATTAATGAACTGGGTGTTCAGGGCGTACATTGATGCATTTGTCGTTCTCTTTATTAATGACATCTTGATCTACACACGTAGCATGGAGGAGCACGAGCAGTATTTTAGAGTGGTGCTTCAGGCCTAGTAGAAACGGAAGCTATATGCAAAGTTCTCAAAGTGTGAGTTTAGGCTAGATTCTGTAGCATTCATAAAGCATGTTGTATTAGGTGAGTGTATTAAGGTTGGTCTCAAGAAGATCAAGGTAGTTTAGAGTAGACCTCGTCCCACCATAGTGACCGAGATCAGGAGCTCCTTAGGGGTAACAAGTTATTATTACCGGTTTTTGGAGGGCATCTCATCTATTACAGCACCTTTGAATAAATTTACCTAAAATGGTGTTCTGTTGCGATGGTCTGATGATTGTGAGGTGAGCTTTCAAAAGCTCAAGACCGCATTGACTTCAACACCGTTGTTAGTTTTGACTTCCGGTTTAGGGATGTATATTGTGTATTGCGAAGCTTCACCCATTAGTTTGGGTTGTGTATTGATATAGGAGGGGCGATTTATTTCATATGCTTCACGTCAACTGAAGCCTCATGAGAAGAATTACCATTTACATGATTTGGAGTTGGTCGCAATTGTTCATGCTCTTAACAACGGAGGTATTATCTTTATTGGTTGTCCTGTGAGGTTTACACCGATCATCGTAGTTTGCAGCATTTGTTCAAGCAGAGGGATATCATTTAAAGGCAGTGCAGGTGGCTTGAGCTACTATAGGACTATGATATTACCATTCATTATCATCCAGGCAAGGCAAATATGGTTGCAGATGCTTTGAGTAGAAAGGCAGAGAGTATGAGTAACTTGGCATTCATTTTTGTATAGGAGAGGCCATTAGCATTGGACATTCAGTCCTTGGCTAACATACTTGTAAGGTTGGATATTTCGGAGCCAAACCAAGTTCTTACACGCATCGTTTCCCAGTCCTCACTATTGGAGCAAATCAAGGCTCATTAGTTTGATGATCCACATTTTTTTGTTCTCGGAGAGACGAGACTACAGGGTGGTGCCAAGGAGGTTACTATCGGCGAGGATGGTGTTCTATGACTCTAGGGTCGCCTATGTTTTTGTAATGTTGATGTCTTGAGGGAGAGGATTCTATACGAGGCACACAACTCTCGATATTCTATTCATCCAGGTGCTACAAAGATGTATCGAGACCTGAGGCAGAATTTATTGTGGCGGTGGATAAACAAGGACAAAATTGAGTGTGTTGCAAGGTGTCTAAATTGCCATCAAGTTAAGTATGAGCACCACATGCCAGGTGGCCTACTCCAGCAGACTATACCTGAGTAGGAGTGGGAGCGCACTACCATGGATTTCGTAGTTGTATTACCGTGGACCTTGCAGATGTTTGATGCAGTATGGGTTATTATTGACAGGCTAACCAAGTCGGCACACTTCATTCTGATTGTGACTATGTATACTTTAGAGAGGTTGGCCGAGATTTATAATCAGGAGATATTTCGGTTGCATGGCATGCCTGTTTCCATCATTTAAGAAGTAGGTCATCAATTTACATCACATTTCTGAAGAGCAGTATAGAGTGAGTTAGGGACTCGTGTAGAGATCAACACAGCTTTTCATCCACAGACCAGCGGGTAGTCGGAGCAGACAGTTCAGATCTTGGATGACATGCTCAGAGCATATGTGATTGACTTTGGAGGGCAGTGGGATCGATTCTTCCCTATGGCTGAGTTTGCTTACAACAACAGTTATCAATCTAGCATTGAGATGGCTCCATTTGAGGCTTTATATGGTCATCGATGTCGTTCTCCAATCGGATGGTTTCAGTCTGGAGAGGCTAACTCATATGGTACTGATTTTTTTGAGGATGCCTTGAAAAAGGTAAAATTGATTCAGGAGAGAGTTCGCACAGCATAGTCCATAACCGTTTCAGGATGCAAGTTTATTTAAGAGATGGAGAATGTAATGATCCGGTCGGTCATTTTTCTTTCTAGAACCCCGTTCCCCTAAATAAGTCTCCCCGTACGTGCTTTTACTATTTTATAACTTGAGGGAATTGTTACTTCGGGATTCGAAAGGGTTCGGGTTCAAATCAGAACACTTGGTTCCTCAAGGATGACAAAAAGGGCTAAGTTAGACATTGGTCAACATTTTGGGTAAACAACCTCGGAATCAAGATTTGACAGATCCAATAGGCTCGTATGATGATTTTGGACTTGGGCATATGTTCGGATCGTATTTTTGATGATCAGGGAGCATTTCGGCACATAATAATGAAAGTTGGATATTTGAATGTTTTAAAGTTCATTAAATTCGATTTGGAGTAGGATTGGCTGTTATCGATATATTATTGAGATTACGAGCTTGGGAATAGTACTATATGACGATATAAGACTTGCCGCAAAATTTGGTGTCATTCTGAGTAGTTTAAGTATGTTTCTGTGGGTTTGGCGGGTGTGATTCTTAGTTTTGTTGTTGTTTTATGCATTCCGAGGGTGTGAGCGAGTTCATTTTATTATTCAAAACTTATTGCTATGTTTGGTCAGGGGCCCGGGGGCCTCGTGAGTTAATCGGACTAGGAACTGACCAAGTTTGGACTAGGGAGCAACAACTAAAGCTCCAAGCATTTGGTGCAACCGCACCTGCACTTGTCCAGCCGCAAGTGCGAGGTCACCGAAGCGAGCCTTGAGCGCAAAAGCATCCTAGCATAGGCTGCCAGGCATCAAAAAATCGCAAGGGAGACTGCACATGCATAGGTGCAGGTGCGAAGAAGATGATTGCAGAAGGGGGGTAGGTCGCAGGTGTGCTAAGAACACCGCAGTATTAGTCTCGCGGACGTGGTCAGCTAGGCGCATAAGCGAGGAAGGCTTGTATGGACATGGTTCGCACCTATGTGGTTTTGTCCGCAGAAGCGCAACCGCAAGTGCGGCTTTTTTATCGCGGGTGCGAAGATCACTGAGGCGGTGAGGTTGTTTAAAGAAGGGGTTAGGCCATTTTTGGCTCATTTCTTGCACTTCTTGTGGCAGTTTTTGATCAAGTTAGAGAGGGATTTTTACCTAACACTTTAAGGTAACTAATTTCAACACAATATGAGTTAAACACATAGATTATGGGTAGATTTGACATGTAAAATTTGTGAAATCATGGGTTTAGATGAAAAACCTAGGTTTTTGATAAAAATGGGATTTAACCATGAAAATGCTTATTGAATTTAGTGAAAATTATATATTTAATTTCGTGAGGTTATGGGTAATAACTTTCTTCAAAAATTTTCGGAATCCGGGCACGTGGGCCTAGGGATAAATTTTAAGAATTCTTCAACTGGGATTAGATAATCACTTGAATAGTTAGAATATGAACTTTTGAGCACATATTGACTATTTTATATAACATTTTACTAGTTTCGAGTCGTTTGGCATCGATTTCAGGGTTTAAAGCACATTTGTGGACCGAAAGTGAATTTGCTAACAAGATAAGTCTCTTTTCTAACCTTGTAAGAGGGAACTCATCCCTTTAGGTTTGTTTTGTAGTAAGTTACTTGTGTGGGAAGATATGTATGCACTAGGTGACGAGGGTATATGCGTAGCCACATTTCATGTAATGTCCCGATAGTCATACGTTTACATCATGATTTGTTGACACTATTATTTGATTATGCTTATTAATTGCCTTGAATAGAGCTAAGATTGAGGATTTCAAGATTTAAAGCTTCCATTTTAGGTTCCTTATTTTTGGGAAGAATTGAAGAATATTATGACAATTTTAAGAAATCTATCTTCACTCGCATCGCAAGTTTTTCCCGCGAGCGAGGTAAATTCCAATACTCTCATGGGATAGGCCATTTGCCTCGGCAGGTTATTAGATATATCTATGGTATGTACCATTCGACCCTCGGCAACGGAACATAGTATAGGTATATGTATTTTGGATCGGGTCGTACGTCCTCAGCATAATTCGTGCGTAATAGAACATGCATCCCAATTATATTTGGTATCCTTTTATTGGCTTGAGATATTTAACGGTTAAATGATGGAAATTGATTTGGGATTTTACTATCGGTGAAAGTCTGTTTATTTATTTCTTGTTATTGAGTTCCATTAGTCTTTTATATAGCCCATGCTTATTTAGAATTTCGATATTTTATTGTTAGCCCATAGTAAGTGTCGAAGTCGACCCCTCATCACTACTTCTTCGAGAATAGACTAGATAATTATAGGGCACATATTATTTATGTACTCATACTACACTTCTGAACTACCCATGCAGGTCTAAGGTAGGTGCTTCTGGTTATCATCCCAGCGCGCACTCCTGAATACCTCGAGACTTTGTGATGAGCTGTCTTCCGAGCCCGCCTGCAGCACCCAAAGTCTTCCTTTTGCTTTTACTTTTTATCTATCTCACTTCAGACAACAGTATAGCATTTATGTATATCCTAGTTGTAGCTCATACACTTGTAACACCAGGTCTTGGATATTATGCTACTAGACACATGATGATTTTTGGTTATTTGCTCATTTCATTTCCTCTTAAAATTGTTTATCTCTCATTTTATTAAATTCTCACTTCCTATTTATTCACTAATTAAAAATCAACTATTTCTAAGTTGTTCAAAACAAACAATTATGTGGTTAGTTTATCGTTGGCTTGCCTAGCGGTACATTGAGCGCCATCACGGCCTGTATGAAAAATTGGGTCATGACAATTTAACTAACAAAATAAGCAAAAACAAAAAGAATAAGAAAATATTTTTGTATGTTGCCTTTTCCAACATATCAATAATAAAAAAAAAAAATTATGGAACCTTATTAATTATGAAAATTTAATAACAAAACATGGTTCAATTTGTAAAATAATAATTTAAAATTAGTCTTGATCTATTTTGTGAACTTTTTCTACTCCATTATTAGGTGATGGAGGTTGTGCACATAAGCACTTATGCGTAGTCAAGTCACATTTTGGATGTCCCAAACAGTTGATTCTGCAGTCAATATCTTTAGTGCATGCAAACGCCGCATTGTTTGATTGCCCTAACAGCATTGATGTTATTAAATTAGTTATTGAAAAGATAAAAAATGATTATCTAAAATTATCATATTCATAATATAAGAGAGACACACAGATTGTTTCTAGAGTAAAAGTTGCTAATAAGAAAGTTATTTCTTCAAGGCATGCAAAAGGGAAACATGACAATAAAAACGGGAAGAAGGAAGTATTAATTACCTCGCGATTGTTAGTAAAGTGTGACTTTAACTTGCTTGAATATGAACTACTACATAGAATATGTGAATAGATCTAAATTGCTTACCTAGAAAAATAAGCAAAAAAGAGACTAGAAAAATCTTAAGGAATGTTGCTTTCTCCATTGTATTCCAAGTATTCGTGTACTACTATGTAATTCTATAATTATAATTATTGATGTCCTGATTATTGTTTTATCAATGTATTTATAGGGAAGTAAAAGATATACACCAAATTTACAATTTAAGGAGATATATTAACCAATATGAATAACTTTAAGTCATTTTCATAAATTAAAGAAATCAAATTTAATACTAAGGTAACAAAATCTTTTTTGCAGGAAATACTTTAGAAAGTGAGTGACTTAATTTCTGTATAATGTTTGATAATAAGTAATCTATATTCAAATTCATTTCTAATCAATTCATTAAAAGAACCAAATAATTTTATGTCTTTATCATTATCATAATCGGTAGGTAATTAGAAAAATTAAATCTGAGGTTATTTTGACTAAATCTATTGACTCTTTAACCTAAATTGATCATGTACCAAGAAGGGTTGAACTAAAGTGATGTTCTTTACATTAATTCTAAAACATAATCTTAATTGAGGGTCTTTCCAGGTATATTAGCTAAGAATATTTAAGAAAAATCATAAGATCAAACCAAATGAAAAAATGGAGTCAATTGACTACGAAAAAATAAACTTTAGTTGGTTTGACTTGACTTGATTTGATGTTGAGTTGAATATATATATATATATATATATATATATATATATATATATATATATATATATATATTAAAAAACAACTGAACCAAAAATCAAACGTCCAAACCCAACCGATAATGTGTGTGTATTTTGAATCATCTAATTTATTAACTAAAAAAATAATTATAAAAATACAAGTTAAATTTTATGTTGATAATTTGAGACTCATAAATAAGCTAACATAAAAGTTGATTTGAGAATTTTGTCCAATAACGTTTCCTACTGTTAATGGTGCTTTATAAACAACTTTGTCAACCGCTAATGGTGCTAATCAACACTTTGAGAACCACTAACAGCGCTACAAAATGTTGACGATGCTTTGTAAATTGCTAACAACGCTTTTTGAGTCGCTATTGATGCTTTGTGACCCCCTAACGGTGCTTTGTGAACCACTAACAACATGAACTTCTAATGGCATTAACGATGCTTTGATAGCTTCTAATGGTACCTTATGAACCGCTAACACCACTTTCTGAAGCGCTCATAAAGATTTATTAACCGCTAACTACATGAACTGCTAGTGGCGCTAACAGAGCTTTATGAGCAACTAACGACACTTTATTAACCGCTAATGGTTCTTTTAGTGGTCCTAACGACACTTCGAGAGTCATTAAGGGTGCTTTGTGAATCACTAATGATGCTTTGTAAACAACTAACAATGTGAACCACTAATGCCGCTTTGTGAATCTCAAATGAAGCTTGGTTAATGGTGTAAATCGCTAATAGCACTAATGTTGCTTTATGAGCCATTAACGACACTTTATGAACCACTAACAATGCTTTGTGAACCACTAATAGTGCTTTATTAACCGTTAACAGTACTTTGTGAACCGCTAACAATGTTTTGTGAACCGCTGATGGCATGAATGTTTAACGATGCTAACAAAATTTGAGAACATTTAACGGTGCTTTCTAAACTGGCAATATTGCATCGTGAACAGTTAATTATACAAATCTCTGTGTATTATGAATCCTCTAATTCATTAATAAAAAAAATACTAGGTCTATTTTCTGTTGATAATTTGAGACTCGTAAATAAGCTAACATAAAAATGATTTGAAAATGAAGGGTATTGTTCTGCCTTATTTAAATTCATTATCATATTTTGAGATTCATGAAGGAAGGATGTTGTCGTGCCTTATTTGAATTCATTATCATATATTAAGAAATTTGAGAGTAAAAGTACAAAGGTGAAGTCGTGCCATTATATTCATGATATTACATAGTGAGGACGAGAGTAAATGCGTGAAAAGGGATTCCATGCAATACATTTTCATATCATTGCTTTATTTGATTTTCAGTTTTGGTGATTTTACTTGGTTATATTGTTTCTTACTTCGGAAGATGTTATATGTAGATATCGTACTTGCCATTTTTATGATATTCTCCCCTTTCGCGTGTCCCCTCCCAGTTAATATTTTATTATTCTTTTTGTTATTTTTCTAATTTATCTATATATTTACAGGGTTTTTACGTAGGTGTTTGTCATAGCATCGTAACTACCCCATCGAGGTTAGGCTCGACACTTACAGAGTACATGGTTGGATGTACTCATACCATACTTCTGCACTTCTTATGTAGATATTGGTATCGGTCCCAGCGGTGCTTAGAAATGTGGTGGCTCGAATCACTTTCACATGGACACTCGAGGTAGATCTATTGGCGTTCATAGATCTTGAACTCCCCTTCCATTTCCTACCTTTACTGTTTATTTTTTTTTTGAATAGTTGTATTTGTTTCATACTATGTTTGTACAGTTCAAGTTGCTCATGTACTCGTGACTCTGGATTTTTGGGAGTAATTAGCATCACATTATTTATATTCGCACTGGGGAGGAGCATAAACTCCTGCTACTCATACTCCACAACAGATAACTCCCATATATCGGCCTTGAGTAGTCCAGTCAATTGGGGTAGTTCAGTCTATTGTTGCTGCACATATCAGGGATAGACTCGCGATGTCTTCTGAGGGATTGATGAGATTAGATAAGTTCACAAAGCTCCTCCCTATTCACTTTAGTGGTGCACCTTTTGATGAGCCACATGATTACTTAGATCATTGCCACGAGGTGTTGCATAGCATGGGTATTGTTGAGACCAATGGGTCAACTTTCCAATGTTCCAGATGACCGGTTCTTTCGAGAGGTGGCAGTAAGATTTTGAGCAGATCAGACCAGCTGGTTCATCTACACTTACATGCGATTAGTTTTTGCACCTATATTTGAAGAAGTTTATTCATTTTACTCTAAGAGAGGAGTACAGTACCTTCAACAGGGTAGCATGAGTGTTACACAGTATGACACCCCATTTATGGACCCATCTCGCCATGCAGTTGTCTTACTTTCTATTGAAAGGGAGAGAGGGAGAAGGTTCATTGATGGACTTACTTTCGGTAATAGGCTACAGATGGCCAAGTAGATCAGGGATGATATCTCTTTCTAGAGGGCTGTATGATTTCTATATGGATCGAGATAGTTCATGGTCAGGATAGACGAGCGACATCTTAGTAGAGGCCCCGTCATTTTAGTATCTCCAGTGGTGCCTCATATGGAGGCAGAGGTTCTTTTGGTAGAGGCTATCTCTAGGCCATTTTATTCAGTGCTGCGGGTAGTCATGGTTCTTATGTGGTTAATCTTGAAAAGCTATCCCACAATGTATTATCAGCTCCTATTAGTTCACCTCTTATCTATTGTTATCAAGGTAGTTATCAAGGTCCACAGTGCCAGTTCTAGGATCAGCAGTCACAACAACTGAGGGCTTGTCATACTTGTGCAGATCTTAGGCATGTTGCTATATTTTTCGCTAGGTCACTAGGCGACATACCACAATAGAGTTCTTGTGCCAGTTCCAGTACTAGTTCCTTCACCGCCCGCTCAGCCAGTTAGAGGTGAAGGTTATGCTTCCGGAGGTGGAGGTTAGGCCAGTAAAGGTAGAGATCAAGCCCTTAGAGGTGGAGGCCAGCCACCTCGAGGTCGTCCGAGAGGTTGAGGTCAGAGTGGTGGAGCCCAGACCTGTTTTTATGCATTTTCAAATAGACCTGACGTAGAGTGATCTAACGTCATCATCACAAGTATTGTTTCAGTTTGCCATAGAGATTTTTCAGTCCTATTTGATTCCATCTTTACTTATTCCTACGTGTGATCTTATCTTGCTTCAAATTTGGTTATGCCTCATGATTCTTTGATTGCTCCTATATATATGTCCACGCCAGTGGGAAACTCTACTTTTATAGAATGAGATTAACACTCGGGTGTGGTTTCTATCAGGAGGCTTGACACTAGTGTAGATCTCCTAATTCTTGATATCGTGGACTTTGACATTATTGTGGGCATGGATTGGATGTCACATTATCACACTATATTAAATCGTCACACAAGGATGTTGACCTTAGCCATTTCGGGGTTTCCTCGATTAGAGTGGAGAGACTCCTGGCCATTATACCATTAGGGTTATTTATGGTCGAAAAGGGATTTCTAGCATTTTTGGCCTATATCAGTGATCCTAGTATAGAGATTCCTTCCATGGATTCAGCACTAGTTGTGTGTGAGTTTCAAGAGGCGTTTCCTATAGACTGTCCATGGGTTCCACACGACAGATATCGACTTCTCTAGTGACTTGGCTCCAGACACCCAGCCCATTTCTATTCCACCATATCGTGTGGCCCCACTTTAGCTGAAGGAACTGAAAGATCAGTTGCAATTTACTTAATAAAAGGATTTATTGGGCCTAGTGGCTCGCCCTAGGGTGCATCAGTGTTGTTCATGAAAAAAAAGAAGGATGGTTCGATGAGGATGTGTATAGATTATCGAAAGCTGAACAAAGTCACTATCAAGAACAAGTATCTGTTGCCAATGATTAATGATTTATTAGATCAGCTTAAGGGTGACAAAGTGTTCACAAAGATTGATTTGAGATCTAGCTACCATGAGTTGAATATTAGGGCATCAGATGTCCCTAAGATAGCTTTTTGGACTCAGTATGGGCATTCTTAGTTCCTGGTGATGTCATTTGGCTTGAGAAATGCCCAATCAGCATTTATTGATTTGATGAACTGGATATTTAAGCCCTATTTGAATTCTTTTTTTTAATCATATTCATTAATTATATTTTTATCTACTCTCGCGGTCTAGAGGAGCATGAGCAGCATCTTCAGATTGTATTTTAGACTCTAAGATATAATCAGTTATATGCCATATTTTCAATGAGTAAGTTTGAATTGGACTTGGTTGCCTTTTGGGGCATGTTATCTGCCAAGGGCATTAAAGTGGATCCTAAGACGATTGAGGCAATTCAGAATTGGCCTAAACCTACTTCAACTATAGTGATTTCGTGCAACGACCCGATCGGTCGTTTTGTTTAATTATGATATGTTACCTCTTTTACTACTTCACACTTGTTTGTTTATGCTTTTATGACTTTTAGGGTTGGTTAGTTTTGTTGCCAGAAGCTTTTGGGTTGATTTGGACTCATGTTTTGACTCGGCGGGCCACAGGTTGACTTTTTGGGGACAATGTAAAGACCTCAACTTTATCGATTGCAATTGAATTCCCTAGAATTGCTTAATGATATTGAGTCAGTTTTGGTTAGATTTGAGCCGTGTGGAGGTAGATATTTAAGGGAAAACCTAATTTCGATTGTTGAATTAACCTAGTTGAGGTAAGTGTATTACCTAACTTCGTATGGGGGAACTGCACCTTAGGATTGGTATTATTGGATTCAATTGAACTAATTGAAATCTGTGTATGAAAGGTGACAAGTGGGTACATGGGTTGTACATGTTATTTGACCGGTTTAGGCTACTTAGACTAATTCCATGCTTTAATTAAAATGCCATATTATGTTCTAAATTCTCATAGTCAATTTATCCCTAATTGCGTTACAATATCCTTGAATGCCTTATTTGACTTGCTTAGTATTTGTTCTACATCCTACTTACTAAATTGCACCCATGTTTTAGTTGAACTTATTGCCTCCTTTATTGTTACATGACATCTCAAACATTCCTTATTGATTTTTGTTACTTGAATTAATTGTTCATGTTATCCCTTCACTTGCTAATTTCCAATGTTTGAGACTCGTTGTTAAATATTATCTCTTTTATTACGATTTAATCTTATTTAATATTGTGATTATACATAATATCTCTCATTGTTGAGTTATTTGGTGTAAAAGTTGTGAAAATCGTTAATACGTTAAGGCAATGTTGGTTATTGTTGAAACAAATCTTATTTAGTATTTTTCATCCATTGTAGATGTTGTTGATATTCTTGTATACATTGTGGTGGAGCCATGGGATATTTTTAGGAAAACATTGATATTGTTGTTGTTGGCAAGTTACGATATATAAGCACTTGTGGTGCGAATTGTTATTGTGATACGATATTGACGCGCATGCGGTGGTATAAGGCTTGGGTTGATATGCATGCGGTTGTATAAGGTGTGACTTATGTGCGTGTTATTTGTACGAGAACTACGTGAAGCCATGCGGTGTCATAAGATGGGATAAAGTACGTGTATCTATTTTGGGAAAACTATTTTCTAAACCTACTTTCAAATGTAAGGCTAATGTGGCTCTATAAGGAAAGATTGTGATTGAAATTGAGAAAACTGAATACGAGGAAGTACCTCGGTTGTGATACATAATTATATGAGGAGGTACCTCAGTTTTGATTTTACTATACACGAGGCAATACCTTATTGCGATTCTTGTTGTTATTTCATGTCGCAAAGATCTTTGGTGGTTGTTTCACTCTTATTCGTTCTAGCAGTTATTGTCTTCACATGATCCTCGTAGACCCTTTAGTTGCTTCTTTTATGTTATTTCTATTATTGATTTCCAGTACTAGTTTATGCTATCGTCTTGTTTTGTATTAATTGTTTCTTCACTTTCCATTTCATATTCATATTACACTGTATACTTTTATTTATATCCTCGTAGGTGTCTTGACCTAGCCTCGTCACTACGGTACTGAGGTTATGCTTGATACTTACTAGATACCGTTTGTTGTACTCATACTACACTTCTGCATATTTTTTTGTGCAAATCTAGGTACATCAGTTCGTGTCGGTCGTTAGAGATTACTTGCTAGCTGCCTTTATCGGAGACTTCAAGGTATGGATGCTCGGCATCTGCATGCCTCAAAGTCGCCTTCCCTATTTTTATTTCATGTTGTATCTCTTTTAGATAGTGAGGTATCAGATATTCTGGAGTTATTGTATAGAGCTTATGACTCTGGTCCACCGGTTTTGGGATGTATATTGATGAGATTCTATTTTCAAAAATTTTCATCCATTATTCAGTTATTTTTAGTAACCTTTTAATTATATTTGTTCAGTTATTATTCTTTGTTAGGCTTACCTAGTCGTAGAGACTAGTTGCCATCACGTCATCCTATGGAGCAAAATTATGGTCAAGACATTTGGAGCTTTCTAGGTTTGGTGGGTTAGCATCAATAGTTTGTGGAAGGTTTTCATCTATTGCAGCCTCATTAACTAGATTGACCCGGAAGGGTACCCAATATTTGTGGTCCGATGAGTGTATTGAGCTATGAGATTCTCAAGTATGCTTTGACTACGGCCCTAGTGTTGGTGTTGCCCACAGATTCAGGATCGTATAATGTGTATTGTGATGCATTGCGTTTTGGTCTTGGTCTAGTAATGATGCAGGATGGCAGGGTGATTGCGTACACGTCTCGGCAACTGAATGGTCATGGGAAGACTTACCTTTTTCATGTCTTTGAGTTGGCATCCATTGTTCATGCATTGAATATTTGGAGGTATTACCTCTATGGCATGTAGTGTGAGGTATTCACAGAATATCAGACTCTACAATACTTTTCTAAGAAAAAAGATCTCAACTTCAGGCTAAGGAGGTGGTTAGAGCCGTTAAAAGATTATGATATTACCATATTGTATCATCACGGAAAGGCCAATGTTGTGATCGATCCCTTGAGTAGAAAGGTTGTGATTTTGGGTAGACTTGCATATATTCCAGTTGGTGAGAGACCGCTAGCATCAAATGGTAGGCCTTGGCCTCAATCAGTTCGTGAGGATAGATGTTTCGGAGACTAGTCGTGTTCTTGCTTGTACGGTATGATGACCCCCATTTTCTTGTACTTGAGGACACGATGCATCACGGTGATGCCAAGAAGGTTTCTATTTTAGATAATGGGGTGTTGTGAATACAGGGTCGAATTTGTGTACCCAATGTGGATACGATTCATGAGTTGGTTCTTGAGAAGGACCACAGTTTGCGGTATTTCATTCATTTGGGTGGCACTAAGATGCAACAGGATTTGAGGTAGCAATATTGGTGGAGAAGAATGAAGAAAGATATAATTGCATATGTTGCTCGATTTTTGAATTGCCAGCAGGTGAAGTATGAGCATCAAAGGCCTAGTAGTTTGCCTCAAAGACTTAAGATTCCCGAGTGGAAGTGGGAGCATATTACCATGGATTTTTGATATTGGGCTTCCATGGACTTTGAAGAAACTTGAAGCAGTGTGGGTCATTGTGGATAGGTTGACCAAGTCGCCGAATTTTATTATGGTGGCAGCTACCTATTCTTCAGAGCGACTGGATGAGATATATATCCGCGAGATTGTTAATCTTCACTGTGTGTTGGGGCCTATTATTCTTATCGACGCACGCAATTCACATTGCATTTCTCGAGGAGCGTATAGAGTGAGTTAGGCACACGAGTTAAGTTGAGTAAAATATTTCACCCTAGATGGTCGGGCAGTCTGAGAGCATCATTCTGATATTGGAGGATATGCTTCGTGCCTATGTTATAGATTTCAGGAGCTCTTGGAATCAATTCTTTTTACTTGTGGGGTTTGCCTACAATAACAGCTACCAATCGAGTATTCAGATGGATCCTTATGAGGCATTATATGAGAGGTGGTGTCATCTCCAATAGGTTGGTTTGAGTCGGGAGAGGCATGGTTTCTGGGTACTTATTTGGTTAAAGATACCTTGGAAAATGTCAAGATGATTCAGATCGGCGTCGTACAACACAGTCTAGGCAGAAAAGTTATACTGATCGGAGAGCTTGTGATGTTGCATTCATGGTTAGAGAGAGGGTTTTTCTTCGAGTTTCACCAATGAAAAGTGTGATGAGGTTTGGGAAAAAGGACAAGTAGAGCCCTAGCTGTATCGGACCTTTGAGATCCTTTAGAGAGTTAGCAAGTTGGCTTACAAGCTTGCATTGCCCTCACCTATCAGCATATCACCCGATGTTCCATTTTTCCCTGCTACGTAAGTATCATGTTGATCTGTCCTGTGTATTAAATTCTAGCTCAGTCCAATTGGACGAGGATTTGACTTACGAGGAGAAGACGGTGGACACTCTAGCATCACAGGTCCAAAAGTTGTGGTCTAAGAGTTATCCTTCTGTTAGAGTGCAATGGAGAGGTCAATCGAGGCATCTACGTGGGAGTTCGACTCTTACATGCCAAGTAGATACCCCCACCTTTTTACCAGTCCAGCTACCTTTCCATGTCCATTCGAGGACGAATATTTATTTTAGAGGTGGAGAATGTGATGACTTGATAAGTCATTTTGAGTCCTAGCCCTTATTTCCTTGTTTCGAGATCTCGATTAGCTCCGCTTAGTGTTTCTTGATTTGCATGCACAATTCGTATATTTATTCGGAAAGATTTTATATGAAAATTTGAGGAAAACATGAATTTTAGCATTAAAAATGACTTGAGTTGACTAAGGTTAACACTTTATGAAAACAACCCCGGATGGGTATTTTGACGATCCTGGCGGGTCCGTTTTGTGATTTTGGACTAAGGGTTACGCCTGGAATTGAATCCGGAAGTCCCTAACATGATTTGACGTGATTAGTTTAAAATTATTAACTTGAAGGTTTAAAGATTTTCTAGGTTTCACCGTAGGTTGACTTTATCGCTACCGGGTTCGGATTTAAATTTTTCAACTTCGTATAGGTCCATTTTACAATTCAAAACTTGTTTGTAAAATTTGGTGCAAAATGGATTTGCAAGGTCTACCTCGTATTTGCGAGTTCTGATGCAGATCTCATATTTGCGAGGTCCGGCTCGCATTTTGAGCCTAGCTTTTGGAACAAGAGTTCCCATTAGTGAGCAGGGCCTGATGTTGGGGTAAAATCGCATTTGTGAGGAAATGGGTCGCAATTGCGAACAACAACAAATCATTTTTACGATCACTTGGTCGCATTTGTGATGCCTGGCAAAACAGGACTTGTTTGCAATTGTAAAGACCAAATTTGTAGAGGCTAGTTATTCGTATTTGTGACTTCTGTTCTTCTGAGATAGGGTTCTCTTCTGGAACACTTGTCTCACATTTGTGATGCTTGTAATTGCGAACAAGACATCGCAATTGACATCTAGAGCTGGATAAAAGATGAAAAATCGGGACTTAGCTCATTTTATACCATTTCTTGACCCTAAACACTCTAGAAGCAATTTTCAAGAGACTTTTCTTCCCAAATTCATTGTTAAGTGATCCAGTCACATCTCAGGCATGACGAGGATCACAAATCCCTAATGCTCTGGCTCCTGGGCATGCAGCAACTGTATATCAGACTCCGGGCACACTACCCTGGGTAAAGCACAGCCAGTGGCAGCAACCGTACCTGAGCCCAGATCAGCTGCGGGCGGTGAGTCGCAGAAGCTATTGGATTGATAGAGTAGACTACACCCTTCTATCTTTAGAGGTGAGCGACATGAGGATCACCGGGACTTCATTGATTAGTGCGGGGACGGACTTCACAACATGAGTACATTAGAGACTCATATGGTGGATTTCACTACTTTTCAGCTAGAGGGAAGGGCCCGTAGATGGTGGTAGTCTTATATTCTTGACACGCTAACAGATTTTCCTCCCTTGAATTGGGACCAGTTCATACGTATCTTTCTGGATAGGTTTGTTCAACCCTCTCAGAGGTAAGAGTTGTGGTTTTAGTTTGAGCAGCTCCAGCAGGGTCAGATGTCAGTGATCGATTATGAGGTGAGATTCTCTTAATTGTCTCACCGTGCACTTGTGATACTTCATACAGAAGAGGAGAGGGTACAAAGGTTTGTTGCGGGGTTGCTCTCAGGTATTCAGGATACTATGGCTTGAGAGGTTGAGATGGGGACTTCTTACCAGCTAGTTGTGGAGATAACTTGGATGATTGAGGGTTATCGTCAGAAGGGTCGAGAAAAGATGTTGCGGGACAAGCGGTTTCGTTGTTTTGGAGGGTTCACTTGTGCTCTGCCTGGGGAAGTGGTCAGTTTGGGAGAGGTAAGCCTATTCAGCCCACATATCCAGCACCATCGCCTCCTTGGGGTACTGTAGTGTGACCCTATTTTAGCACCATACCGATGAGTTTTTACCGCCCACCACCTATTCATGGTTCTTCTAGAGGGTACTCAGGCCAGGTGAAATATCTTGTTAGCAGCCCACCTCTCTGAGGAGTTATTATGAATGTAGGGATCCCGGCAGGCCTAGGGGTTGATCGTTAGGCCGAATTTATCGCCTTGGGGTGCGCCAGTGCTATTTGTCAACAATAAATATAAGACTATGCAGATGTGCATTGATTACTGCCAGTTGAATGAAGTCACCATTAAGAACATGTACCTGTTACCGCGTAGATGATTTGTTTGACCTGCCAGGGTTTTCTCTATGATCGACTTGAGATCGGGGTACCATCGTTTGAAGATTCATGATTTGAATATTTCAAAGACTGATTTCTGGACTAGATATGGTCATAATGATTTTCTTGTGATGTCCTTCGGCTTGACTAATACCCCAGCAGCTTTTATGGATTTTATGAACAAGGTGTTAAGCCATACATTGATTCATTTGTCATTGTCTTCATTGATGACATCTTGATCTACTCGCGTAGTATGGAGTATATCGAGTAGCATTTGAGAGTGGTGCTTTCAGACCTTGCACGAACAAAAGCTATATGCTAAGTTCTCAAAGTGTTAGTTTTGGGTAGATTCTGTAGAATTCTTAGGGCATGTTGCATCAGACAAGGGTATTAAGGTTGATCCCAATAAGAATAAGGTAGTTTAGAGTTGGCCTCGTCCTTCCACAGCGACCGAGATCAGGATCTTCTTGGGGTTAACAGGTTACTATCACTTATTTATGAAGGGATTCTCATCTATTACAGCACATTTAACTAGATTGACCTAGAAAGGTGTTCTATTTCGATGGTCTGATAATTGTGAGGCGAGCTTTCAGAAGCTCAAGACTGCCTTGACTTCAACACCAGTGTTAGTGTCTCCATCTGGTTTGAGGATGTATATTCTGTATTTCGACACTTCACGCATTGGTTTGGGTTGTGTATTGATGAAGGAGGGGCAATTTATTGCATATGACTCAAGCCACCTAAAGCCCCATAAGAAGAATTACCCTGTATATGATTTGGAGTTGGCCGCGATTATTCATGCTCTTAAGATCTGGAGGCATTATCTTTATAGGGTGTCCTATGAGGTTTACACTGATCATCATAGTTTACAGCATTTGTTCAAGCAGAGGGATCTCAATTTGAGGTAGTGATATCACCATTCTTTTTTATAAGGTCAAGGAGAATGTGGTTGTGGATTCTTTGAGCAGAAAGGCGGAGAGTATGGGTAGCTTGGCATTCATTTCAGCATATTTACGACTGGCTTATTTTCCCCTCCCTCTCTAAACGTGATAGTTGTACCAATAGCTAAAGGTGTAGAGGAGAGGACATTAGCTTTGGAAATTCAGTCCTTGGCCAATAGATTTTTTGAGGTTGGATATTTCAAAGCCAAACCAATTTCTTGCATGCGACGTTTCCCAGACCCCACTATTGGAGTAGATCAAGGCTCATCAGATTCATGATCCACACTTGTTAGTTCTTAGAGAGGCGATACTACAGGGTTGTACCAAGGAGGTTACTATCAGTGAGGATGGTGTTCAACGAATCCAGGGTCGCCTATGTATTTCGAATATCGATGGATATTCTAGAGGAGGCATACAGTTCTTGGTATTATATTCATACAGGTGCTACTAAGATGCATCGCGACCTGAGGTGGCATTTTTGGTGGCGGTAGATGAAGAAAGACACAGTTGAGTAAGCTGCAAGGTGTTTAAATTGCCAGCAGGTTCAGTATGAGCACCAGAGGCCAGGTGGCCTACTCTAGTATATGACTATACCTGACTGGAAGTGGCAGCACATTACCATGGACTTCGTAGTTGTGTTGCCGCGGACGTTGCAGAAGTTTGACGCAGTGTGGATCATTGTTCATAGGGTCACCAGTCGCCACACTTCATTCTGGTTGCGACTACATATACTTCAAAGAGGTTGGCCCAGATTTATATTGAGGAGATAGTTCGGTTGCATGGTGTGCATGTTTCCATCACATAAGAGAAAGGCCCTCAATTTACCTCGCATTTCATGAGAGCGGTACAAACTGAGAAGGGATCCTTGTAGTGCTCAGCATAGCTTTTCATCCGCAGACCAACAGGCAGTCGGAGCGAATAGTTCAGATCTTGGAGAATATGCTTAGAGCATGTGTGATTGACTTTGGAGGGCAGTTGGATTGATTTTTGCCTTTGGCCGAGATTGCTTACAACAACAGTTATTAGTCCAGCATCGAGATGGATCCATTTGAGGATCTATATGGTCGTCGAAGTCATTCTCCCGTCATATGGTTTGAGCCCGGTGAGCCTAACTTATATGGTACTGATTTGGTAAAGGATGCCTTGAAAAGGGTAAAGTTTATTCAGGAGAGACTTCGCGCAGCACATTCCAGAACAAAATCGTTGTGCAGATCAGATGCCACATGATTTATCATTTATGGTGGCCAAGAAGATTCTCTTGAAATTCTCACTGATGAAGGGGATCATGAGGTTCGCGAAGAAGGGCAAGTTGAGACCAAGGTTTTATAGGTCTATTTGAGGTGTTGAGGTGAGTTGGGGAGGTTGCTTATGAGATTGCTTTGCCTCCCAGTCTATTAAGAGTTCATCCGATCTTCCACGTGTCTATGCCCAGAGGTATCATTCCGACATGTCGCATGTGTTAGACTTCAGCACGGTTCAGCTAGATGAGAGCATTAGCTATAAGGAAGAGCCAGTTGCCATTGTTGATAGGCAGGTTTGCCAGTTGAGGTCCAAAAATATTTCTGCGATAAAGGTTCAGTGGAGGGGCGAACTAGTCGAGGAGGAGACTTGGAAGGCCGAACATGCAGAGCAGATATCCACACTTATTTAGCACTCCAGGTATGAATCTTGACCCGTTCGAGGACGAACGTTTGTTTAAGAGGTGGAGAATGTAAAGACTTGACCGATCATTTTGCTTTCTAGAACCCCGTTCACCTAAATAAGACTCTCTATACGTGCTTTTACTATTTTTGGACTTGAAAGGATAGTTAGTTCAGAATTTGGAAGGGTTCGGGTTGAGATCGAAACACTCGGTTCCTTAAGGTTGGCAAAAAGGGCCGATGTAATGACCCGTTTGGGCGTTTTAAATATATGCACTTCACTTGGTGTTTTGAAGGTTCGAGTATCTCCCCATGATGAATTATGACTTCCGTAAATCATCAGCATTGGTTTTCAAGTGGTCCAGAATCGATTTGAAAGAATGAACTTCAAGGTTTAAACTCTAAGTTGGAAGAGTTGAACAAGTTTGACTTTTTAGGATTTGACCTCGGAATAGAGTTTTGTCAGTTCCGTTATCCCGATTGAGTTATTTTGGACTTAGGAGCGTGTCCAGAGTGTAATTTGGAGATCCGTAGTCGAAATAGTCTTGAATTGGCAAAAGTTGAGTTTTTCAAATGTCTGACAAGGAGTGAACCTTTTTATATTGTGGTCGGATTAGGATTTCGGAAGTTGGAATAGGTTTGCAATGGCAAATGTGACTTGTCTATAAAATTTGGCTCCATTCGGAGTTAGTTTGACATGGTTCGGACGCTTTGTTGCGATTCTAGAAGTTCATGGTGATTTTCATGAGTTTTGGCATTCGATTTGTGGTTCCAGAGGTTATTTTGGTGTTTCAATCATGCGAGCTAGCTCATGTTATGTTTGGATACTTGTGTGGATGTTTGGTATATAGCCTCGAGGGCTTAGATGAGTTTAGTATACATTTCGGAGTGATGGAAGAAGGTTCAGCTGTGTTGTTGTCTCTGTTGTGGTATTTGTGAGGTTTCCATCGCATTTACGATGTCTACATTTGCGAGGTATTTCTCGCTTTTGCGAAGATGGGATGGGGCAAGGGAGTTTGCAATTGGGAACAACATCATCGCATTTGCGATAGCAGCTCCGCATTTGCGACGCCAACTATCGCTTTTGCGAAACATTCGGAACTCACACTTTCAAGTCTTCTGTCGCATTTTGCGACATGAGCAAAACTGGTCTGCCTTCACTTTTGCGATACTTTGTCACATTCTCGAGCATCACATTTGCGATCCTGATGTCGCAAATGAAACATCTTAGGCTAGTATTAAGACTCCTATTTCTGTACTTAGCTTCATTTTATCGTATTTTGAACACTAGGTCCGAGAAGAGGCAATTTTGTGAAGGGATTTTCATACCAAATCATTAGGTAAGTAACTTTAATCATTTCCCAACTATATTTCATGGTTATATATAAGATTAAACATCAAATTCATGAGATTCTAAAGGAAAATCTGGGGAAATTGTAAAATCCTTCAAAAATATAAAATAATGATTTGAAGTATGAATTGGTATCACAACTTGATAATTTTTGTATGGCTGAACTTGTATTGGAATGGGTGTTCGAGTTTTGTAAATTTTATCAGGAGTAGACTTTTGTTGACTTTTTCCAAATCTTATAAGGATCATAGCTTTGTTAATTAAAATTGTTTTCTCTTGCATTATTTGATGTATTTAAGTCATCTTTGGCTAGAATGAAATGAGGGGAGGTGAATTTGTAAATGAAATGCTAATTTGAGTATTGAGTTAGCCGAATTGAGGTAAGTGTCTTGCTAACTTTGTTGAGGGAATTTTGTCTCCTACTTGACATTGATTGCCACATGCGGGGGTGATACATATACAAGGTGACGAGTGTATATGTATGTGCCAGGGTAAATTATGCTTGGGGTAGATTATGTTTTAATTGTGTCTTGTAGAATTATGTGACCTTCTTTCTTTATGCCTTACGCGACCCTTATATGCTAAGAACATACTATTAAACGTTATAATTCAAGACTTAGCTTATTATAAATTGATCAAGTTGATGGAACTCGGATATTACATTGATGTGTCTAATTCGGTAGTCACTATGTGCAATACTTAATACATCACTATGGCCGATATTCTTGGCATATTGGATTCTATATTTGTGATGTGGATCATTTGTAAGATTTGTGGAAGTATTTGAATAATATGGCTCTTGAGGTTTTATTGAATCATTGTTGGCTTGGAAATTTGTGAATGGCATTTTTTGGAATATCTACCATTTGGTTGGTACTGTTTTACGCATATATGGTGAGTATGAGATAAATGCAAGAAGGGTGTTGCCGTGCCATTGGATCTGATTTCTTGAGTATTCTCTCATACTATGTAAGTTTTGAGGATTATTTTTGTTCAAGGACTTTCGTTCTAAGTAAAGATTGGTCAAGATATTGGAAATTAATGATTTGTGATCCCTTTTAGTACTCGATATTGCTTTGTACATTCATTTGTGTGCTCTATTCCATTACATTATAGTATAGTTCAATTGTTAGTTTATTTTATAGTGTTTATCAACAAGCAGCTATTAACTAAAAAGCCTCGTCACTACTTCGATGAGGTTAGACAAGATACTTAATAGTACATGGGGTTGGTTGTACTGATACTACACTTATGCATATTGCGCAAACATTTTTGGAGCGGAGCTACTGGTGATGTTGGGAGCTGACCCTAAAGATGTTGCTTTCAAAAAGATCGTGTAATACTTGTCTTTGGTAGTTTTAGACTCTGATAATCTATTTATGTAGTTTTTAAACAAATCGTGTAATTATTTGCATCAGTATTTTTGTAAATCCTAAGTGTTAGAAGCTCATGATTTGTACTACCAACTCTTGGGTTAATATGTAAAAGTTCAGCTATTCCTTCTCTATTCTCCTATAATTTCATTTGACTTGTATTGTTTGTTAGTTGGCTTATCTAGCAGGTCGAGTTAGGTTCCATAACGACTTGTGATTTTTGGGTTGTGATAAGTTTGTAACAAAGCTCTAGGCTCATAAGTTCTACGAGTCATGAGCAATTGTCTAGTAGAGTCTTGCAGATCAGTTTGATGACGTCCACACTTATCTTCGAGAGGTTACAGGGCATTTAGGATAAACTTCCCGTCTTTCTTTCCTTATTATGTAGAATTGATGCACCTTGGGTTGTAACTGCCGAGGGTATTAAAGTGGATCCTAAGAAGATTGAGGCAATTCAGAACTGGTCTAGACCTACTTCAACTATAGAGATTCGGTGTAACAGCTTGATCGATCATTTTGTGTAATTGTAATCTGTTACCCCTTTTATTGCTTCACAATAGTGTGTTTATTCTTTCATGACTTGTGGGGTTGATTAGTTTCGTTCCCGGAAGCTTTTGAATTGATTTGGACTCTAATTTTGATCGGGCGGGCCCCATATTGACGTTTTGGGAAAAGAGTAAAGATCTTAACTTTATCTATTGAAATATATTTCCCTAGCATTGTTGATGATATTGAGTCAATTTTGGTTAGATTTGAGCCGTGTGGTGGAGGATTTTAAGAGAAAGGCTATTTCTTATTTTTGAAACGGCTTTTGAGGTAAGAGTCTTGCCTAACTTCGTGTGGCGGAACTACACCTTGGGATTGGTATGGTTGGATTCAATTGAGCTAAGTGAAATCTGTGTATGCAAGGTGACGAGTGGGTACACGGGTTGTACATGGTATTTGACCGGATTAGGCTACTTAGACTATTTCCATGCTTTGACTGAAATGCCATATTATGTTCTAAATTCTCATAGTCAATTTATCCCTAATTGTGCTAGACCATCCTTAAATGCTTTAGTTGACTTGTTTAGTATTTGTTCTACATCCTACTTACTAAATTGCTCTCATGCTTTAGTTGAACTTTTTGTCTCCTTTATTGTTACATGCTATCTCTTCATTGTTAATTATCATTGTTTACAGTTATTGTCCATGTTATCTCTTCCCTTATCGATTTTGGTTACTTGAATTAATTTTTCATGCCATCCCTTTATTTGTTGATTTCCATTATTTTAGACTCATTATTGAATATTATTTCTTTTATTATGAGTTAGTCCTATCTAATATTGTGATTATACATTATTTCTCTCATTATTAAGTTATTTGGTGTTAAAGTTGTGAAAGAGGTTGATACATTAAGGCGATGTTGGTTATTGTTGAAACAACCTATTTAAGCATTTTTCATCCATTGTTATTGTTGATATTCTTGCATACAATGTGGTGGAGCGATGGGCTATTGTTGTGGAAACATTGATATTGTTTTTGTTGGGAAGTTATGATATATAGGCACTTGTGGTGTGAATTGTTATTGTGATATGATATTGACGCTCATGCAGCGGTATAAGGCTTGGGTTGATGTGCATATGGCAGTATAAGATGTGACTTATATGAGTGTTAATTTTAGGGGAACTACGTGAAGCCATGCGGTGTTATAAAATGGGCTAAAGTACGTGTATCTATTTTGGAAAAATTATTTCTAAACCTATTTTCAAATGTAAGGCTCATGTGGCTCTATAAGGAAAGATTGTGATTGAAATTAAGAAAAGTGAATATGAGGTGGTACCTCTATTGTGATTCTTAATTATACGAGGGGGTACCTCAATTTTTATTTCATTATACATGAGGCAGTACCTCATTGTTATTCTTGTTGTTATTTCATGTCGCAAAGTTCTTTGGTGGGAATATATCTTGTTGTTTCAGTCTTATTTGGTCTAGTAGGTATTGTCCGTGTTGATCATCGTAGACCCTTTAGTTGCTTCTTCTATGCTAAATCTATTGTTGATTTCCAGTACTAGTTGATGCTATCATCTTGTTCTATATTAGTTGTTTCTTCACTTTCCATTTCATATCCATATTACACTTTATACTTTTATTTATATCCTAGTAGGTGTATTGACCTAGCCTCATCACTACTCTACTGAGGTTAGCCTTGATACTTACTAGGTACCGTTGTGGTGTACTCATACTACGCTTCTGCACTTTTTTTGTGGAGCAAATCCAGGTACGTATGCTCGTGTTGGTCATTAGAGATTACTCGTTAGTTGCCTTCACCGGAGACTTAAAGGTATGTCTGCTCGGCATTCGCATGCCTCGAAGTCACCGTCCCTATTTTATTTACCGTTGTGTTTCTTTCAGATATTGATGTATTAGATATACTAGAGTAATTATATAGAGCTTATTACTCAGTTCCACCGATTTTGGGATATATATTGTTGAGATTCTGTTCAGAAGGTTTTCATCTATTATTCAGTTATTTTCAGTAACTCTTTAATTATATTTGTTCAGTTATTATTACGTTTTAGGCTTACCTAGTGGTAAAGACTAGGTGCCACCACGAGATCCTATGGAGGGGAATTGTGCTCATGACATTGGTTCATGGAGGGTTTTCATCTTTACAGCCCCATTGGATAGATTGTCCCAGAAGGGTGCCCCCAAACTTGTGGTCCGATGAGTGTGAGTTGCGCTTTCATAAGCTCAAGACCGCTTTGACTACGACCCTAGTGTTGGTGTTGCCCACGGATTCAGGATCCTACAATGTGTATTGTGATACATCACGTATTGGGCTTGGTGCAATATTAATAGAGGATAGCAGGGTGATTGACATCTCGGCAATTGAAGGTTCATAAGAAGAATTACCATGTTCATGACTTAGAGTTGGAATTTATTGTTCATGTATTAAAGATTTGGAGGCATTACCTCTACGGTGTGTCGTGTGAGGTATTCACAAATTATCGGAGTCTACAGTACTTTATAAAGCAAAAGGATCTCAACTTGAGGCAGCGGAGGTGGTTAAAGCTAATACTTCCCTCCAGTAATGCGATGTGAATTATACGCCCCGATCTGAACTTTTTCCCAAATTCATTGGTAAGAGACTTTAATCTATTTCTGTTCAATTCCCCATTATTTTTCATGAGATTTCAACGTCAATTTAGGATTTTCATAGTCGAAATTAGGGATTTGGTTAGAATTGGAGATTTTTGTAAAATTAAGATTTAGAAAATTTTGAAACAAATCACTTAACCGGGCTCGGGGGTGAATGGGCAATCGGGTTTCGGTTCTGAACCTCGGGTATTGAACAGGCAGGACTGGGATTAACTTTTGTTGACTTTTTCAAAAAAAGATCGAAATTGAACTTCGTTTATTAATGGGTAGTTTGTAAAGCCTATTTGGAATTATTTGAACTATATTTGGTTAGATTGATTGGTTTGGTGGCTAATACTAGGGATAAAGTCGTGGTTGAGCATTGATTTGGTTGCAGAGTGACGTAAGTGTCATTGTTAACATTGACTTGAGGGATAAGACTTGTTGGTCTATTGTCCACGTGTTTTATGTGTGGGAAAACGTATATGTGAGGTGATGAGTACATGCGCATTGTCATTGGGTTAAAGCATGTGGGTAAAAATTGTTTCTTTGTATTAAATTGTTTGGTTAATCATGGTACCCAAGCTTAGGTTAGATTATTAATTTTTTAAATTATTCATTTTGTATTTAATTTTTACTTCAAAGATGTTGTATATTTTGGAATTTGAGTTTGATAATCATGGCACTATATTTCATGTGAAATTGTTTCCCGCAATGATTTTTATTATTCAGATTTGAATTGTTGCTTGGTGAGGAAGAGAGAGAAGCGCGAATGGTATTGTCGTGCCTTATTTGAAATCATTATTATATATGGAGAGATTTTATTGTAAAAGCACGAATGCTGATATCGTGTCGGTAAGTAAAAACACGAAGGGTCAAGTTGTACCATTATATTCATGATATTACATGGTGAGGAATAAAGTAAAAGCATGAAGTTTGATGTCGTGCCATTCATTCTCATATCATTGCTTTATCTTATTTCTAATTTTGGTTATTTACTTGGTTATATTGTTGCTTAATTAGGAAAATGTTATATCGGGACATTGTATATAATGACCTGACTGGTCGTTTTCCTTTCTAGAACCCTATTACCCAAAATAAGACTTTATGTACTTGCTTTTACTGATTTATGACTTGCGAGGATGACTGGTTTGGGATTTGGAAGAGTTTGGATTGAAATCGGAACACTTTGTTCCTTAAGGTTGGCTTAAAAGGTCAAGTTTGACTTCGGTCAACATTTTGAGTAAACGACCTCGAAACTCAGATTTGAAGGTCTGAATAGGTTCGTATGATGATTTCGGACTTGGGCATATGTTCGAATTGAGTTTTGGATGACCCGAGAGTGTTTTGGGGACTAATAGTGAAAGTTGGCTTTTGAAGGATTTAGAAGTTCTTTAAATTTGGTTTGGAGTGGGTTTTGGTGATGATGAGGTCCAAACAAAATTCCGAGATCAGAATAGTTCTGTAATGTCATTTATGACTTGCACAAAACATTTGGTGTCATTCCGAGTAGTATAAGTACGTTTTGGCGCATTAGAAGTACATTAAAGAACTTGAAGTACTTGAGTTTGATTCAATTGGTTTTAGGGTATGATTCTTAGTATTGATGTTATTTCGGGCGTTCTGAGAGTTTGAGCAAGTTATGATTCCAAACTTGTTGGTACATTCGGACGGGGCCCCAGAGGCCCTGAGCGACAAATAGACGAGGCTTGGACCAAGTTGAATGTTTTGGGAAAGAGCTAAAGCTCCAGCTGTTGTCATAACCGCACATGCGGTTGGTCAGCCGCTGGTGCGAGCTCACAGGTGCGGTCGATGAATCGCTGATGCAGCCCAAGGATAGGAGCCCAGGTACCGTAGATGTGGCTGCTTTTCTGTAGAAGCAGGACCGTAGGAGCGGGAGACCGTCTGCAGAAGCGACCCCAGTCGGGCCAGCCATTTCCACTTAACCACATTCGCACGACCGATCTCTTTGTTGAACAACCAATATAATTCTTTGCAGAAGCTTCTCCAACCACGCGACCGCTAACCTGCTCACGAGGAATAACCCACCTAGGGGAATTACCTCCCGACATCTTCCCACACCGCTGCACGGGGTACATTCACTATGACACCAATAGCCCATCCTGAGTCTGAGCTCACCTTCCAGCTGCACAAGTCCATTTTCTCCTCGTGGACATCAGTTAAATGTGCGGCAACATCCTTCCCATTTCAGGGTTATGTTGCACCCTCCTCCATTTCAAGCATCTCCCTTCCGCCATATTAATCTTTTACCGCATACTAGCCCATACTTCACATCATATCCGCAGGCTTCAATCACCAATCATTAAAATCCCCAATCCTAACCAAACTCTCTTTAAGGCGCGTAGTCATCCTACTGCCAAGCCCATATGCAACCCTCGCCGCTCTCCCACTTTGGCGGAACTCATCCCTTTAATTAACCACTCGACCTTGCTCCTGATAATTGGCCTTCTAGAAGTTTTAAACACCGTCTGACAATTCCCACATGTCCTTCCTCATACTTTGCTGCTCAATTGTTGCTTTAAATGAAATCTATCTTCGTGGCACTTGAATCCACCATTGTTGCTAACTTCAATCCTTTCCAAAGGTCATGTTTATCGAGCCGTCAACATTAGAAATTCTGATTCGATCTTAAACCATAGCATCATGCGATATCTGATAGTTGTACCTCCAATATTATTTCACAATATCCCGCCATAAAGGCGAATTGTAGAAGATTATAACATCGACAACCTTAGTACGTCCAGTTAGGACAACAATACCCTAATGTAGAGGAGAACTCCATCACCCTTGCAATTACCAAGCCTCATTACTTCCACCAGGTCATACCTGACCATCCTCAGTTCTATTGACTTTCCCCTGTCGGGAATAAAATACTAAATCCCTTGATTACACACTGAGTAAACCTCCCTTCAATTCATTCACTGCCCCGACACATGGGCAACATCCTACCATTACAACAACGCTGCGGAATAATTGTTCATAAGCATCACGACAACCTGTGCCTAGACTCAAGGCTGTTAGAAGTTCTGTCACTGAGCTAAAACACTATAATATCCCCCCATAATGCGACTATAATAGTCCAATCAACTATACCGGGAAAATCATCCCGTACCACATTTGTAGTGCCATATCAATTCTTCAACTTTCGGTTTATAGAAAGCGCTCGCGTAAGATTGAGTAGGAAGAAATCGAAGGCATAATCCTCAAAGGAATCGAAACGCACGAAAAGGGAATCAAGAAGGGAAGTACTTCTAACAATACTGCAGCCTCCCGAGGATAAGTACAGACGTCTCCGTACCGATCCGCGAGACTCTACTAGACTTGCTCATGACTCGTGAGACCGACGGGAACCTAGTACTCTGATACCATGTTGTCACGACCCAAAATCCACTAAGGGTCGTGGTGGCGCTGGACACCTCTGTCAGGCAAGCCAACTAGAATACTTAATTAAATTCTCGTTACAATAATTTTGAAAACACTTCTTTTATACAATTTAAATAAAACTCAGTATATTCCTCCGAAGAAATAATGAAACATTTAAACAATTTTAAAGATTTTCGAATAAATCCAAATACATCCCCAGAACCCGGTGTCACAAGTGCATGAGCAACTATCGATAAGGAAAATAAAATACAACCTCTGTCCGAAATACAGTGGACATGGAATAAATAATAAAAAATACTGAAGGGAACTATATTAGTTGCGGGTCGTCTCGTACAATGCAGCTCACCTAGTCCCAAAGGCATCTGTGCTGCTAGGCCCAGCAGGCTGCTAGAGGTGTATATACCTGTGCAACAAAAATGCACAGAAGTGTAGTATGAGTACGTAATCAACGTGTACTCAGTGAGTGTCACGCCTAATCCTGAAGGGGTAGAGACGAGATGGTCAACTTGACACTCTCTAATAGTCCAATGATTATTTATCCTTAATATACATATTAACAGTGGATTTATATTTTTAGACATGATGTTAATCCAGATAGAGGAAACAAGTCAACACAAAATTCTTTCATAAGAAATTTCCAAGATTTCTTTTCATTATTAACAAACTGATCTCGAGCCATAGTTAGGCATGTAACGACTTAAATAAGTCCAGGAAGCAATACAAGCATGCGCAAATCATACCGAGGCAACGACCCGATCCAACAAAAATAAATGTGCACTTTCCGAGGGTCAACGACGCGCCTATAGATGCATCTATTAATCTGTCGAGGCGTTCGCCACGTTCCAAAAATAAACACACACAGACAGACAATCAGTCAAGAAATCAACATGGAGCAATTATCCAAGAAAGGCCAATTCTCTTTAATAATATGAGAAAACGAAGCTTAAGTCTTTTTAGAAATCCATTTATTAGTTAAAAGCGATCGATTACCCCGCTCGCGAATCATCCATGCGATGCAGTCAACATAAAATAAACAATCACCATGCTCGTGAATCATCCATGCGACGCAGGTACACGTAAGATACATGCTCAGATAGCCAAATTAGAATTTTATCGGGGAATAATTATCCAAATAAGCCAATTCTCCGTTTAACAATTCAGGAAATGATGTTTAATCTCTTTTTAAATTCGTTTACTAATCAAAGGTGATTTAAACCATTCAAGTCATCAATGGGTTCATAATTAATCCAAGTATAACATGTTGATGGGTCCTAACTACCCGGACAATAGCATAATAGTAGTACGCACGTACTTTCGTCACCTCGTGCATACGTAGCCCCCACATATAGGAGCACATAATCAATTATTTCACCTATGGGGTAAATTCCCCCTCACAAGATTAGAAAGGAGACTCACCTCACTCCAAAGACTCATAACCGGCATATTACATTCTTTCGAAGACTTGCACCAACGCACAATGCTCCAAAACTAGCCAACGATCATATAAATCCATTAATACATGCTCAATTATACTTTACAACCCAATTTATAACAATTCCTAACCCCGAACGAAATGTTGACAAAAATGCCCTCGGACCCACGTGCCCGAAATCCGAAATTTTTCGAAGATAAAGGTTACCTACGACCTTAGGAACTTAAATATACAATTTTCTCTCAATTTCAAACTCAAAATCGTATTCTAGGTTTCCCACCAAAACCTCAATTTTCTACCCATTTTCATATTAAAATCCATACATAATTAATGTATTTAACTCAAAATAGGTAGGAATAACTTACCTTAACATTGACGACAAAAATCCTCTCTTGAAGCTCCCCAAACATCGCCCAGGCCATGAAGAAATGAAGAAGGAATGACCAAAATCCGACTTAAAACAACCCCTCTGCCTCCAGACATTTCCGCTTCTGCGGTACCGTTACCGCTTCTGCGGAAACCGCTTTTGCTGTTTTGGGCCGCTTCTACGGTTCTGGCCAAATTGGGCTGGATCGCTCCTGCGGTCTAATTTCGGCATAAGCGGAACCGCTTCTGCGGTTTCCTGACCGCTTCTGCAGTCCCAGCTCACCTCACTCCCTACCGCATCTGCGGTTACATCCTCGCTTCTATGGTGCCGCTTCTGCGGTCCCATTTCCGCAGAAGCAGAAATACCAGCAACCAACAACACCAGCCGTCCCAAAAATCCATTTTTCGCTCCGTTAACCACCCGGAATCCACCCGAGGCCCCCGGGACCCAAACCAGTCATACCAACCAGTCCCAAAACACATTCGGACTTGCTCGAGGCTTCAAATCATATCAAACAACGCTAAAAATAATGAATTACACCCCAATTCAAGCTTTATGAACTTCAAACTTTCCAATTTCTACTTCCGATGCTTAAGCCTATCAAATCACGTCCGATTGACCTCAAATTTTGCACACAAGTCATATTTGACATTACGGGCCTTCACAAACTTTCGGAATTGGATTCCGACCCCGATATCATAAAGTTAATCCTCTGGACAAACTTCTCAAAAACCTTAAAATTCTAACTTTAGCTAAATTGCCCCAAAAGGACCTACGGACCTCCGAATTCCCTTTTGATCGCGCTCCCAACTCCAAAATCACCATATGGAGCTATTCCCAGACTCGGAATCCCAAACGGACATCGATAACACTGAAATGCACTCCAAGCCAAACTTAAGAAATTCCTTCTAAAATGCTAACTTCCACAATAGGCGGCACAATGCTCCAGGGTTATCCAAAACCCAATCCGGGCATACGCCCAAGTCCGAAATCATCACACGAACCTACTGGAACCTTTAGATCCTGATTCTGAGGTCGTTTACTCAAAATTCCAATCCTAGTTCATTCTTTCAACTTTAAGCTTCTGAAATGAGAATTTTCATTTAAATCTAACTGCGATCTTCCTGAATTTAAATTCCGACCATGCGAACGAGTCACAATACTTTAAATGAAGATGCTCATGGCCTCTGACTGCTGAACGATGTGCTAGGGCTCAAAACGACCGGTCAGGTCGTTACATTTGGATTGAAATCGGAGCACTTGGTTCCTTAAGGTTGGCTTAAAAGGCCAACTTTGACTTTAGTCAACATTTTGAGTAAACAACCATGGAATCAGGATTTGAATGTCCCAATAGGTTTGTATGATGATTTTGGACTTGGTCGTATGCTCGAATAGGGTTTTGGATGACTCGAGAGCGTTTTGGCGCCTAATAGTGAAAGTTTGTTCTTGAAGGTTTTTAGAAGTTCTTTAAATTTGGTTTGGAGCGAGTTTTGGTGATATCAAGGTCCAAACAAAATTCTAAGACCAGTAATAGTTCTTGTAATGTTATTTAAGACTTGCACGCAAAATTTGGTGTCATTCTGAGTAGTATAAGTACGTTTCGGCGCATTAGAAGTATATTGAAGAACATGAAGTTCTTAAGCTTGATTCAATTGGTTTTAGGGTGTGATTCTTAGAATTGATGTTGTTTCGAGTGTTCCTAAAGTTTGATAAAGCCTTCTTATAATTCAAAACTTTTTGGTACATTCGGGCATGGCCCTAGAGGCATCGAGCGTCAATCGGACGAGGCTCGTACCAAGTTAAATGGTTGGGGCAAGAGCTGAAGCTCCAAATGTTGTCATAACCATACCTGCGGTTGGTCATCCGCAAGTGGTAGCACACAGGTGTGGTCACCGCCTCGCAGATGAGGCCCAAGTAGAGGAGCGCATGTTCCATAGATGTGGCTCCTTTTCCACAAAAATGGGAGCTCGTCCGCAGAAGTGACCCTAGCCGGGCCAGCCATTTCCGTAGAAGCAGACTCCTGGTCTGCAGAAGCGAATCCGCAGGTACGGCCTAAGCACCATAGATACAGAAAAGCTGGAGGTAGTGGCCTTCATTTAATACGGGAGTTAGGCATTTTTCTCTCATTCTTTACACATTTGGGCGATTGGGGAGCTCTTAAAGAGGGGATTTCGGCTTAGCACTTTGATTTAAGTAAATTCCATACAATGTGAGTTAAATACAAAGTTTATTGGTAAATTATAACATGTAAATTAGTGAAAATCATGGGTTTAGGTGAAAACCTAGGGTTTTGATAAAAATGAGATTTAGCCACAAAATTTACTATAGAATTTAGTAGAAATCATACATTTTTGTTTCTAAGGTTATAGGTAACAACTTCCTTTAAAAATTTCCTGAATCCGGGCATGTGGGTCTGGAGGTGAATTTTAGAAATCTTGCGATTTAGGTTGGGAAATCACTTAAATGGTGGAAATGTGAACTTTGGTGCATGAATTAATTATTTTGCATTTTTGAAGTCGCCACCTAAAAATTTAAGGTGCGTTAGAGCACCTATAAGATTCATCTATAAATACGTTTGGTAACTAGAGATAGGGTAAGGGCTTGAAATTATCCTAAGGGGAAGGTGATAGGCACCCCTTAGGATCCACTAGTGTGGTTTCTGGCCAAACCATTTTTGTGAATTTGTACAATTAGCAAATAAACAAGTATGGCTCAAATAGTAGGGGATTTAAGTACACAGATGCTTGAAAAAATAGTTAATGAAAAGAAATACAATCTAAGCGTATTTGTGAATCTAAAGGGGTGTCCTAGGTTGGTTACCCTAGGATCACATCAGTACAATGCCCGGTAATCACTTCTTAGAAAGGAGTTACGCATGGCATTAGCGCACCAGTCATCATATCCATATCTACCATTTCCCGCCCCATGAAGGTGATTAAAGCGAAGGTTGGTATCGACCCCTATTGCATACTATTATCCTACCATTCTTATCAGTCCCGGAGGAATTTAGGACTCACATCCTATTAGTAGGGGGTTTCTAGGCAGACCTACAAGTTTAAAGGTAAAATACTATGCGAAAAATAAGATCACATAGGACTGCATTTAGGTGGTAAAACACATAAATCAGATAGAAGGCGTAGATATACCTCCATAATTAATGCACATAGACAGCACAACTTATACACAATTAAGGTCTAAATTCAGATCCTAACAAGGTACTTAAGTGATAATAGTAGAACCAGATTTATTACATGACTCAGAAAGAAGTCTGGATCAGGCTTGTCTACTGGTTTTAACACGTTGATAGTTAAACACTAATCACAAAGATGGTTCTGGTTTTTATTTAAAGTTGATTTCCTAAGGCATGGCTAGGCGCGGAATACAGATGAATACATGGAATGTTTTTAAAGTTTCCTCTTGAATCCCTATAGGCATGATATCTAATGACAAATCAATGCAGTTTTGGAAAGAACTCATTTTAGAGAAGATAAACCATTAATTAAACCAGTTTCGAAATGAACTAAAACGTGGACTGGGTTGATTTATTTAACTAAAATAGTTGAGATCTATAGGCAAAATTTCTGGAGTTATTCCTTATAGGCATGGTTTCTAACTGAAATTTCAGAGCATGTTTACATTGGCAGAATCGCATAACAGAAGCTTATTTTATTGTTATTATCTACACTATAGACAGGATTTCTAAGTGTGGATGAGATGCTGAAAACAGTACATATAAATCCTATGGCATAATTTCTAACGTGGTGAGGCAAAGATGGTAAAAAACCGTATAGGAATGATTTCTAACATGGTGAGGCAAAAAATGTAAAGTCCTATAGTCATGGTATCTACCCTAGATTATACTATAGCATGCATATTACCCATCTCTTTTCACTATCCAACCCCGGAGTCATTTACAAATAATTATTACAGACCAATACTGAAATGAATTACATAAGAAGAGTAAAAATTACACTATAGAGAGCCTGAAACAGGCCCAAAACTTTCAGCAGCTGATTAGGAATTCCTCTCTGAGTTATGTAATAAACCACCTCAAGTGCCATCATTGTTCCATTGTCTTTCTCATATCTGGGTGTGTCAGAGTTCCCTAAGGACCTCTGAGGGGTCATGGGCAGTGCTCACACATAATGTTTATAGCCAACATAGAGCAAGTGTAGTGTGGAAAGGCCAGCTTTTATGTGTCCAAGTTTAGAGGGAACTCAAGGGTCACAAGGCAAGGCTCACACAAAAGGGGCAGAACCTAGTGGTCTAAGAGTATAGGGGAGAGTGCTTGACATAGATTTAAAAGAGTTGAGTTGGAAACAATTTTGAAAATAATCAGTTTGAAATAAATTTTGGAAGGCAGTGGAAGAGTTCACTTTAGTGAAAAGTAAAGAATCAGCAACTCAAAAAGAAAATAAATCATCATACATAGTTCAAACACAAACAGGGAAAATAGGAATTGGGGACATACAGGTTTGAAACCACATAAATGGGGAAACATTTGATGCAACAAATATAAATAATAGCCATGAATCCATTAAACAAACTGGCCATGGTAACAGACATTTAAAACATAGGGAAGAGTGCAACAGGATCATGCTGAAGACAAGGGTTTTGTTGAACATAGTTTGACACTAAATGGTTATACCAGTTAGGCAGGGGTAAGGGAAATAAGTGGTCATGCTAGGCAAGTGTCAAACAACAAGGCAAAGTCTGATATGATGATTACACACAAGGAAAGAATTTAGAGATGTTTAATAACATCAAACACAGAAATAAATTGACTAACTAGTACAGTAACAAGCATGGATGTATAGGCATGGACACACATAAAGTTGAGTTTCAAATTTAAATTAGAGACATACTAGTTGAAGAAGTGAAGTGCAGAAAGTAAAGCAAGTAGAGTTACTCAGTGTAGCCTTGGCTTTCAGCTGGCTAGACAAGCAGTTAGCACAAGTGGCAGAGAAAGAAGAGAGAGTTTGAGTGTGTGTGTGTATTCAGAACTATGTTCATATTCTAAGACCGTAGAAGAGAGTCATTTATATAGTAGTTTGAAAACTAGTTAAAATAAGGCAAGAATCAATTCTTCAGTAATTATAGAACTCAGTATAAAAAATTGGTTTGAATCTCCCTTTGATTAAGGGAGTCAGTGTGAATAGTAAAGAGCAGGTGGCAAGTAAGGAAAGAAATCACACACGGCTGGAGTATGACAAATAAGGAAAGATTTCATAATAATACCAGTATAGAATAGGTAATTAAGGCTAGGTTTAGAAAATTTTCAAACGAATGAGACAATCAGTAGCAATGCAGACAAGGCAAGGAAAATAATTAAGGTAATCAACTAATCAAATTAAGTGGAATGGTAGGGGTCGGGGGGGTCCAAAGGGAAATGTTCAAATCACACCAAGTAATAAAGAATTCAGAACCAATCTAAGAGAAAATAATGGAAAAAAGTCAGCATGTTTAACATATAAATAGAGTAAGACATGGGTAGTCAAGAATTGGCACACAACTCTAGCAAAATATGAAAATAAAACGATACTGACTCAGTGAGAAAGATGCAGGTCTTGATGCGAACAGTCAAGATGAACACAAACACATAGAATTGATGTAAGTGTTGGCTGAGAAATTCAGTAGAAGCATATCAAGGCAGGGCAGTAACAAGAAATTACAAGCATTCAAAAGAAATATGAGAATCAGTAAGTCATGCTAATACAACCAAATGATGAACCCTAAAAATTTAGGGTTTTCGGCGTAGGCTAGTTAGGGTCAAGAAAGAACTCAACAAAATCAGTCAAGACATATAGATACACCTTAAACTAGAAAGTGTTTCGAAGAAAAGGATTTTCAAAAACCCTATTTTAGGAAGATGACAAACCACTCGAAAATCCGGAGATTTTCCATAAAACAAGTAAAATAAGTTTGATCTTTCTCAGATCTGTATAGATCTAAGAAGTTTAAGGGACAAAATTAGGGTTTTTATCAGAATAACTCGAATAGAGGAGAAAGCTTAAATAAACGTTTGCAGATTAATACAAAATCAGAAGAAAGAAGCATTTTCAAAAAGGTGTTTAAGAACCCTAGTTCGAAGGTGAGGAATTATTTTAGACAAAATTGAAAAAACCTTTGAGGAAAACAACAAAAGCTCATAATATACACATCTCTACGACAGATCTAAAGGAAATCGAAAAATCTTAAGGGTTAGTGTTTCAGAGAACTCAGAGAAGATGAGAAAACCTTAAAGTGTTACCGGTTTTAGCCGGAAAAACCATAGATCTTACTCAAACAACCATGGATGGCCGAAAAATGGCGTGAAAGACCATAGATAGAAGTTAAACCACTGCAGGTTCATCTGAGGACCTCAGGGTAGTGTTAAACCGGTGTTGGGTGAAGCAGAGGCCAGGAGATGATGAGAGGCCATGGTTTCCGGCGAGGGAAGTGACCGGAGAAAGTGGACAGGGTCCGTCGGGGAGGTGGAGAGTAGAGAAGGTTCTAGAGAGAACTAGAGATAGAGAGAGGGAGTTAGAGAGGTCGGTTGAGAGAGAAATGAGAGGGGGAAATGAAAGATGGGGGGTATTCGTTAAGGTTTAATATGGTAAGAGTGAATCTAGGCCGTTGGTCAAAATCGATCAATGGCCAAGATTAAATCAGGTCTGGGCCGGGTATGGTTTGGGTTTGGGATTGGATATGGTGGGTTGTTTAATTGGGTTTGGGGTTGGTTTGATTTAGGTAATAATTTAAATAAGAGTGGCTACTTGTTAAATACCCAACTAAATTAGATAAATAATTAATAAAAATAGCTAATAATTAGATAAAATAAAATTAAAGCTAAATAGGTGAAATTAAGGTAATTAACTAATATTTAAAATATAAAATGACTGATTATTGAATTAAAATAGCGTAGAGTGTACAATTAGGCTATAATTGCAAAATTATTGTGATTATAGCCAAAGAATGCCAAATTGGCTAATTTGTGAAATAATTAAATCCTAATAGAATTAAAAATGATATATTGAGCTAATAAATACTTTGAAATTAATTATAATGTTATTTATGAATAATTATTGGATTATAAGATACTGAATAAATTGGAAACTAAATTGATAATAATATGAATAAACATGGAAAAATATCAATTATTATAAAAGTAATTTTGAAGGCATATATGAAAATTTTAAAAATAGGTTGAGGAAAAATTGGGTATCAACATGATGTTGGCCGGGCCGTACGACGTCAGCATAGTTGCGCATCTTAATTATTTCGAATTTCTCTGTGATTCAACTACCTAAATGGCTTGGAACGTAAGAGGTTAAGTGATATGACTGAAATTTGAAATCTTATTTATTAAATAAGAACTTATCACTTCTTGTTATTAAACTGTCAATAGTGTTCATGATATTCATTCTTAGCATAACACTTTAATTATATTATTGTTGGCCCTAGTAAGTATCAAGTCAACCCCTCGTCACTACTTCTTGAAGGTTAGACGGGATACTTACTGGGTACATATTGTTTATGTACTTATACTACACTTCTGTACTTAATTGTACAGGATCTGAGGCAGGTGCATCAAGTTACCCACCCGGCGCACATACTTGATCTTGGACAGTGAGCTGCCCAGCATGTTGGGGTTTCTCTTTTGTTGTATCTATCTATTCTATTTCAGATAGTAGGATAGTCATCTTTTGTATATTCTGCTAGTTGACAAAACACTCGTGACACTAGATCTTGGAACATATTAGTAGACTTGATTTTTAGGTTGTATTTATATAATTACAACTTCTTCTAGTTGTTACCGTTTTGCATGCCTTAAAAATCCGTTATTTATCCTCTTTGGATCCCACTTTATGAGATTGCACTGCATTTGTTATTGTTGTAGATGTTATATATATATATAGTTATATAGATATAACATACGGATTATATATATACATACATATTTTGTATATGGATTATACATATATTTTACATTAATCGACTATTTTAAATATAAGCCCTTGGGTGAGCGGCTATTGACTCTGTGACCTAAATTGCTCATGCTCCATGAAAGGTTGAACTAAAGTGATGTTCTTTAATTTACTTGTAAAACTTCATCCTAAGTGAGGGTCTTTGCTGGTATATTAGCTAACAATATTTAAGAAAAACCATAAGATTAAAACAAATAAAAAATTAAAGTCAATCGACTACAAAAAATAAACTTTGATTGGTTTGACTTGACTTGATTTTATGTTGAGTTGAATAATGATATTAATATACATAACTTGATTTGGTGTTGATAAAAAAATAATTGAACCAAAATCAAACGTCCAAACCCAACCGATAATGTGTGTGTATTTTGAATCAACTAATCGTTAACAAAAAAAAAAATACTAGGTCTATTTTAAGTTGATAATTTGAGACTCATAAATAAGCTAATGTAAAATATGATTTCAAAAATTTGGTCGAATAATGTTTCCTACTATTAATGTTGCTTTATAAACCTCTTTGGGAACAACTAATAGTGCTAACAATACTTTGAGAATGTAACGACCTGGCCGGTCGTTTTGAAAATTTGCGTGCTGTTCCGTGGCTTAAGTCTCAAGAAACTTCGTATTATGTGTAATGACTTGCGTGTATGGTCAGGTTCAATTTTCATATGATTTGGGATCAATTTGGAAGAAGGATTCTTGATTTAGATGCTTAAGTAGTAAGAGTTGACCGGAGTTTTGACTTTTGTGTAGACGACTTTGAAATAGCATTTTGTTGATTCAAATAGCTTTGTATGCTAATTTTCGACTTCGGCGGGCATCTGGATTTGGATTTAGAGGTTAATAGGGTAATTTGAAGTAGTTTGGCGAAAATTGAAAAATTGAAGTTTTGAAAGGTTGAGAGGTTTGATCGGGAGTTGACTAGTAATATCGGGGTCGAAATGCTATTCCGAGAGTTAGATTAGCTCTGTTATGTCATTTGGAACTTGCATGCAAAATTTGGCGTCATTTCGGGTTGATTTGATATGTCCCGACACCATTTCTAAATGGTAGAAGATATTGGAAATTCTTTAGTTCGATTTGTGGTGCGATCCGTAGTTTAGATGTGTTTGAAGTGAATTTGGACCTTGAGCAGGTCCGCATTAGGTTATGGAACTTGTTGTTATGTTTCGACGGGGTCCCAGGGTCTTTGGGCGTGTTTCGTATGGCTACAGACCATTTCCTCAGGGTTTGGATGGCTGATATGATATCTGGCGTCCCCTTATACGTGATCGCGAAGTTCAAGAGGTGTTCACATAGGCTGTTTTAATGGCTGGAATTTTTCCACTTCGCATTTGCATGTTTCTACCCACGATCGCGTACGTGTGTACCCTCCTTCATTGCATTCGCATTTATAGTTTTGCGTTCGAGTAGCATAGCCTTGGCAGCTAGTATTTCCCTCCTTCACGATCGCATGTATTACATGTTCGCGATCGCGTACTGCATTTCTTGGTGCAGTAGTTGTTACCTTCTTCGCATTCGTATGAATTTGTTCGCGATCGAGTGGTGCATCTTTGGGCAGTAGTCATTCCTTCTTCGTGATCGCGGTGTGTAAGTCATTGGGTTGCAGAATATATTTTCCAAAATTGAGGGTTTGACCAGTTTTATCACATCTTGAGCTGTAGGCCTCAGATTTGAGCGATTTTTCGTGAGTTTCTCAAGCAAATCACTAGGGTAAGTGTTCTTAATCTAGAATTTATTATATTTCATGATTCCATCTTTATTCTTATTAATAAATTAGTGGTTTGAGTTTAGGAGAATGGGATGTTTTGCAAAAATCATTCAAAATATAAAATGATGATTTGAAGGATGAATTGATGTCGGAAATTGATAATTTTGGTATGGTTGAACTCGTATCGGAATGTATGTTCGAATTTGGTAAATTTTATCGAGTTCTGAGGTGTGGCCTTTGGGTTGAATTTTTGGTGTAAATTAAAAATCAAAGCTTTATTATCCGAATTTGTTTCCTATGTGTTTTATTTATGATTTGAAGTTATTTTGTCTAGATTTGAGACGTCCATAGGTTGTTTCACTAGAGAAGGTTGTATTAGATTATCAGTCTAGATTCTTTGAGGTAAGTATCTACCTAACTTTTTGGGGTAGGAGGGGAAACTACCCCTTAGGGTTTTAGTAATTTGTGCTAATTGTGTCATGTGAAGATCGTGTACGCAAGGATGACGAGTACGTTGTCGGGCTTATTTGTTGAAATTTGATCATTTAGGGCTCTTGGGTTCTTATGTTGATTAGATATGAAGTTTTTTTTCATGTTAAATCCCCCATTTACTAAATACACCCTTACGTGTCTTATTTGGAATTAATTGTTTCATGTTCTACCCTTATTGCCGATTAAACTCATACATGCCTTAATTGAAGTTATTATTATCTTGTCCGTAATTTGATTAACCTTAATTAAAATTACTATTATCTCTTCAGTATTGCTTCGCCTTAATTGAAGTTTGTTATTCCTTCCATTGTTGACGTATCCTTATTTGGGGTCATTGGTTCGTGTTATCTCTCTTGTCGTTGAACTGTACTTTTGTGGACTCATTGTTACACATTATCTCTCCCTTGTTGATCTATTCTTGTTGATACCATTATTCCTTGTTGTGTCTTGTTTGTGAGCTCATTCTTCCGTTTCTTTGTGTTCTAAAGTCCTTGTGATGATTTACCTGTCGTATTCTCATGTTATTGTATTTATTGTTGTTGATGTACATTGCGGTTGAGCCGTGGGCTCTTTGTTGTGAAATTGTATTATTGTTTAGCTTCTCTATCAAAATTATGATTTTGGTCACTTGAGGTGTGACTTGTGATATGTTGTGATATTGATACATATGCGGTGGTATAAGATATGGATGTTGAAACACATGCGATGAGATAAGGTGGACTTGATACCCGTGGCTAGTAGGGGAACTAATGGAAGCCATGGGTGTGATAAAACGCGCGATGCTATTTCGGGAAAAATGATTTTCAAAACTAAATATAAAGGCTTGCGCAGTTGTATAAGGAAAGATTGTGATTTATTTTGTTATTTAAGACTACAAGGCGGTACCTCAGTAGTGACTCTTGTTGACATTTCCCCATTATTTTTTACTTGTCTTAGATCGTTGTTTCCTTAACATATTAATTGTCTTTCTCAGTGTTGCAGTATTTGCTTTATTCTGTGTAGCTAACCTTGTTATATTATTCATTGTGTCAATTTCATTACTATCTTTATTACACTTTACATTTTGTTGTGATCGTTCCTTATGTGCCATTCATTGTCTTTACTCTTACTTGTCGTCTTGAATTGTTGTAGAACTCTTGCACAAGCGTACATGCAAATAAATCCCCCATAACGGTATAAGAAAATGAATCCTGATGTTTTGACCATTTACATGTACTCCCGTGTGCTTGCCTTATGTGTGAGATTTATTCTCGTTGCACACAAGTTGTCCATGCTATCACGAGTCATTATTATTGTGGGCACATCAGTGGTCCGTATGGGTGATAGATATTGTCACTCCTTGGCATGTGATTAATCTGTGGTCTTATGAAGTGTAATGTGGGCACAAGATGCCAAGTGATTAGGGATCATGAATTGGGACCTGTGATTTGTGATTTTGAGGTTTGGTACCTCGTGGAAATTATTGGATAAACCTGGTGCGAAAGCGGTTGTTCCTATTGAGTTGTCACTTTTTTCCTTTATTTGGTTTCACTGTAATTGAACTGTGTTCAGCTTACTCTATAGTGTTATTACTAGTTGTATCTCTTTGCCAACTGTTGCTTTTACTTCCTATCACAAAACATTGTATTATTATTGTCATCATCCCTATCTTTAAGTTAATATTGTATTTTGTTAGTTCTAAATTTATACTTGTTCAAGTTGATTAGTCCAGTGGTGTATTGACTATTCCTCGTCACTACTCCGCCGAGATTAGTCTTGATACTTATCGGGTACCGCTGTGCTGTACTCATGCTACGCTTCTGCACATCTTTTGTGCAGATCCAGGTGCCTCGGATGTCGTTGATTATTAGCTAGCTGGTCAAGCACTGCTGTGGAGACTCAAGGTAAACATGTCGTCGCATTTGCAGTCCTCTCACCTTCTGAAACTTCCTCTTGTACTGTTTATCTCTCTTCTAGATTAGTTGTATTGAGGGATTTTCTTGCAAACTCTATAGAGCTTGTGACCTGTACTACCAGTTTTAGGATTATAAGTTTTGTATAGAGATTTCTATTTCATATTTACCTATTATTTGTGGAATTTTGCTATTAATTCAATAAGCGTTAGGCTTACCTAGTCCCTAAGACTTGGTGTCGTCGCGACATCCTACGGAGGTAAAATAGGGTCATGAAAAGTTGTTGTCAGAGCTTGATAGGTTACAAGTACTTCACTTTATGTTTTGATGATCTAACAAACTTACTATCTAGAACCAAATAAGGAACCTGTTGCATATTCACAACACCTCAAGTTCACAAGATCCCAGGATAAAATTCAGTCGGAAACATGATTCAACTTTTCATAAGTGGAAGGAACAGCTGAGGGACCAGGTCCCTATCAGTTCCCGAGGAGACTGCACGATGTCAACTTTCCAGCTAGAAAGTTGTTGCCTGCACACGCTGTTGTGCAAAACATGGCTGCAGTCAACCTTCTAGGGAATAATTTTCACATACCTTGCTTGCATCATTGTAAGTGATGTCATGTAGGTATATATGAATGCAAGAGAGGTAAAACAACCCACTTGAACATTTGACAAGCTTATTCAACGTGACTATCCAGTAAGCAAGTGCTTTAAGAACAAAGAACAAAACAACTACAAACCAGTTCCCAAATAGAGTTATTGTATGTCCTTAGTTGAGTTGTAACTTTGTAATAGTTCTTTAGTTGTAATTCCTATCTAGCATGCTTAGAAGTATTCTATAGGAACCCATTTGTAAACCTTAAACCAATGTGTTTGAGTCTTGGCTAGAGTTAGTCATGTTGTAAAATCTTTGTAATAGAGTTATTACAAAGTGGCTTGTAACAGAGTATTGCAAGTTAGTGAGGGATTAAGAGGTTAACTTCTAGGTTTCATAGGTTGTAATCTAAAATTTGCTCAACAGTGAAGTTGATATCCTACAAGGGTAGGTTGTGGTTTTTAATCTCGTTGAGCTGAGAATTTTCCATGTAAAATTCCTCGTCATTTAATTACTATTTTTTGTGTGTGTACTGTTGGAACTGATAGAGAACCTAGTTATCTATAGAGTTTGGTGGACCATTATATTCTGTCAATTAGTATCAGAGCCAGTTCTTTCTATCAGTTTAACACCTAGAAAGGATCCTCAGGGCTGCTCCTCCAATCTTTGAAAAAGGCCAGTCTACTTACAGACCACCTAGGTTCAATGGACAATATTATGGATGGTGGAAAACTAGCATGACTTCATCACGTCTGAAGATTCTAAGCTATGGGATGTCATATGTGATGGACCATTTGTTCCTAACAAAAATCTTGGTGACCCACCAGGAGCCCTTCCCAAGACAAGGAAAGAATTCAACGATGCAGATAGAATCGCCATAGAGAAGAACTTTCGTGCTAAGAAAATTCTGGTATGTGGTATTGGACCGGATGAATACAACAAGATCTCAGCATGTCAGTCAGCCAAAAATTTGGGAAGCCCTACAAACAGCTCATGAAGTAAAAAAAATAGGTCAAGTAATCCTAAATCGCAATGCTAACAACTGAATACGAGCTCTTCAGGATGCAAGACAATGAATCTACCTAGTTTACCTCCATCATTAATGAGCTTCACTCTATTTGTGAAACTATTCCAAGAAACAAGCTAGTTAGAAATATCCTAAGCATGCTACCTAGTTCTTGGGAAAGCAAAGTGAATGCCATTACAGAGGCAAAGGACTTGCAGGATCTAATTATAGATGAACTTATTGGAAATCTAAAAATATATGAGATGAAAAAGAAGAAAGACCGTGAAAGAAGAGAGACCAAGAAGGAGAAGAACCTGGTCCTCAAAACAGAAAACAACGAGTCAAGTGGCGAAGAGTGTGATATGGCATACCTAACACGAAGATTCCAGAAGATGGTTTGCAGGAATAGAGTCATTACAAAAAGGGGAAGCTCTAGCAAGCAAAATAATAATGATCTTTGACATAAATATGGCTATCCAGGACATTTCATCAAGGATTTTGTTTACTGTGAAAATGGTAATAACAATTAAATTTATTTATGAGACTCTAAAAATACGTAATCTATTTTTATGCTAGTCGTGGAGCAGTTGATGTTGAGAGTGTGTAGTTTGGGGTGAGACGCGAGCTAAAATTAAGAAGTAATCAAAGCGAGAGATAGTTGTTCGGGGCCTCGAGCTGGTCGATTTGGATCCTCAAGGTCAAGTCTCGAGCTCGGGCTATAGGGGGAAATTGGGGAAGGGCTAACAGATGCAATAATATCAAAGGAGGCTCTTTATAGCCATTAATAAGCAATAAACAAGCAATGAATATGGAACAAGTATGAAAATAAAAGGATAGAACAACAATGTCGAGAGAGTATCTTAGAGAGAAAGAGAGAGAGTTATCATACATTTCATGTAAAGCCTTTGGAGCAACATCAGTTTCCTACAAAATAATTAGAATCCACTTTATATAGAAGGGGAGGATTTTATACGGTAAGGCACACATTAGCTGTAAAGGTATAGAGATGGGACGGCTGAAATGACGCCTCAAGTAGGGCTTAGAATAGCCTGGCTATGCTTTGCTAGACTTAGCCGTGGTAGATTTAGTCGTGTCTTGGGAACTCCGGTTTCTGCTTTAGCCCCGATCAATATCCTCCTGAGGCCGGGTGCCGATGGGCCCTAAGGGAGAAGACTCAAGCACATATTTGCAGTCTCGAGGCTTTAAGTCGATCTTCTGAAATGCTTAAAGGATAGGAAATTGGACTCTCTGATTTTTTTTTATACAGATTGCCCTGTCCTAAAGTAAGATCAGTACAAGAACAACTCTGACAAAGTAGCCAAAAGGAACCTAGTTCCTGACAGATGCTTCAATATAACACTGACAATGTTGTGAGACAAGCTCTTGCTGCATGGGGAGATTTATCAAGCAAATATATAGTAGATATGAACCAGGTAACAGCTCTATGATGGTAGTAGAAAGTTAATCAATCGAGTATGATTCATTTTTTGCTTTGATGTTTTAGTCTGATGATGAAGATGACAATGTTGATGCGGTAAATATTTTGGATGTTCAAAGAAATATTAAATCTTATTCTCCTAAGAAAATGATGTCTTTGGAAAATGTGCTAATCGACGCTTATCATATACTTGTAAATGACTGAGATGTCATAACAGTTGAACTATGACAAGTAGAACAGTCTAGATATGACCTAGTTATAGTTGCAGTCAATCTAAGAGAGCCAATTGAGAACCTAAAGAAGGAAAGAAAAAGATTGAAAATGTAGAACAAAAAAGAGATGACCTCCTAGTGGTAGTAATGGACTTAAAGTACACCATTGGGAAACCTAAGATAGAAAGTAGGGATGAAAATGAGTTAAAAAAAGTGGAGTATAGTCTGTGTATTGAGCTTGATAAAAACAAACGACTTCATGAAGACCTACTTAGAGTAAAGAGTGATCTTGAAAAATCACTCAAGTGGATCTGGTCCTCTGATGCTATCACTGCCATGTAATCCAACAATGGAGGAAACAGGCAGGGGATTGGGTTTCATAGGGAAAAGATCCCTTACAACCCTAATAGAAAGTACGTTACTGTACCTGACAATTGGCTTTGCACCGACTACAGTAACAATGGGCACCTTAAGGAAAACTGTAAGGCCGGATGTCAGTCATAGCAGAAAAATAAAGCCTTTGCTGAAAAAGTAACTACTTGTCGAGAACATGGTCCCTTATTTAGAAAACGCACAATGCCTTCATGGACCAAAAGATAACTTAATCACCCATTTCCTCATTACAAGGGACCCAAATTGGCTTCAGTTCCAAAAGTTAACACCTAATCTTCTTGTGTAGGGAATAGTGAAACGAAGCAGCCTACAATGGTACATGGATAGTGGTTGCTCAAAGAATATGACTGGAAGTACAAATTATTTCCTTTCACTAAAGGCCCTGCAAGGAGGGACTGTGTCCTTTGGGAATGGCAAGAAGGGACACATTCTTGGAGTTGGAAGGATTGGGAAGTCTCTCTATCACTCAGTAGAAAAAGTGTACTACGTGAACGGCTTGAAGTACAACTTACAAAGCATTTCACAAATCTCTGACGATGGAAACAAGGTCGAGTTTATGTCAAAAATCTGCACGGTGACGAACCTGGATACGGGTGAGGTGGTGCTAAAAAAGATACAAGAATATCTATGTAGATGACTTTAAGTCGCTGAAGAACGGTCACTTAAGTTGCCTAAGCGTTGTTGATGATGATACTGAGCTATGGCATATGAGGCTAGGTCACACAAGCTTCATGTTGTAGAACAAATTTATAAGGAAGGACCTGGTTCGTGGTCTTCCCAAATCAAGCTTCAAGGATCACAAAGTGTGTAATGCATGTGTAAAAAGGAAGCAAGTCAGATCTTCGTTCAAGCCCAAAAAGGAAGTCATCACCGCAAGGCCACTTGATCTCCTTCATATGGATCTATGTGGACCTACGAGAGTGCCAAGCAGAGGAGGAAAGAAGTACATCTTTGTAATAGTCTATGCCTATTCCAGATTCACCTGGACCCTGTTCATCAGGACCAAGGATGAAACCTTTAAAGTATTTTGTCACGCCCGAACCTCGAGAAACGCGACCGATGCTCAATCGAGTGAACCCAACTGAGCAAGCCTTTTTAACACTCTCTACCCAACTCAATACGATTAAGAAAATCATGTTTTTGCTTATTTAGACAATAGCAAAAATCAAACATTCACATTGTTAATCCATTTTCATATCATAAACCTTAAACCATGGTTAAGTTTTCAAGATTTCATACAGTTACAGTTTAGAAGAACTAGAGTTTAGAACTACTATACAGTACATTGACCCATCCGGCATCCGAACATAACCCACACAAACGTCTGCGGAGCCTCTAAGGATACAAAAGACAAATTATGACAACGGCAGCAACAACGCCCCGGCTATACATCAAAAGTGGAAGTCTAGAACAAATCTACAATATAACCTCCTGAAGGAGAAAGGGGCTCACAAAGACTTCGAGAGGAGGATACTCCGCTACGCGCGATCGTCACTTTCTTCTATGGATCCAACTATATTCATTTAAAAATATAGCGCCCCCGACAAAAGGAACGTTAGTACCATGGAATAGTACTAGTTTGTATAACTAAACACCATCATGTTAGAAAGAACAACCATACAAGAGTAAAAATAAATCATAAAGACCACAAAGCTTCAACCAATCAAAATGTTTGCAATATAAAAGGTTCACATAGTTTCCGTAATTTTAGGTTGGTGAATTCCATATTGTTACATCATCATTCACAATACAACCACTTTCTTGAGTGGAGTCCAATCATGGCTCGATCGGCTAAGCCCTCTTACCAAGACGTTACCCTTACTTCATTCTCACTTTCCATTTTCATTTATCAATACAATACCACCATGTCTGTGTAACATGGCGTCCGATCACGGCCCGAACGGCTAAGCCGTCTTACCAAGATGTTACCATTTTCCATTAATCATCTCACTTCAATTTTTGGTTTCACATGTATTAGTTCATCGTCACTTGGGGCTACAATTGCCACATCATACTTGGCACTAGACCACATCCATAACTCGCGTTTCACATTATTCCCATTTTCAGCATTAACCTCTGCATTTAATATCATAGGCACATATGAAATCAATTCAAGTTATAAGCATAGAGAGGGATTCATCTAGTTCGCCATATTAATCACAATGTAACCTTAACTTGAAATTTAGGCATTTAGCACATAGCTCATGCTCTCCACACATCCTCAACTTTAAAAAGAACATCACATTAAACACATATAGAAGCACCTTCCATATACATTTTCACAACATCAATTCATTTGACATAACAAGTACTACATCAATCAAATTTCGGACTTACATCATTTGCACGGACACCGTGGAAGCTCAATTTCTAAGAGGAGGGGGTTTTAGCCGTACATACCTCAATAGAGATTTCCTTAAATCCCTACAATAAATTTCGGAATTTCCTAGCAACTTCGATCTACATTATGAAAATTGCAAGTTGAACCAAGAATTAGAGACATGATTAAGGTTCTAGCTTATTCAAGCATATTAGCAAGCACTAAGTGTGCATTGTGATTTTAGGACCTTTTGTGAAGGATTTTCATCATCTTGCACCCCAATTGCTATCTTTTTAGTTCACAACCTTCCCATAACCCATTATCTTTTATGCATGCAAGAAAATCCAGTTATAGATCCATAAACCTACAAGCTAATTCCTCATTCTAGTGTGAATTTTGAAACCAAAGGTTAGAGCTCATGTTCTTACCTCTTGGGATGAAGGTCTAGCAGTTGTGCTTGAAATTCTTCAAGGGTTTAGGCAAGGATTGGGTGGGGACTTGATGAAGATCACTCTCTCTCTGTAAAACTTCCTCTCTCGCTCTCTTTGTAGTAAAATAACATAAAATGGGTCTAATGGGGTGTTTTTAATGGGATGGGGTCGAGTTTTAAAAGTTTGAAAATAGTATCCCCGACATAGTCTGCGATCGCATAATGGACATACGGCCTGCAAAAGGGACCGCTAAAATGGCTTCAAAAACCTGAAGAAACTGCCCAGGTATGCGATAAGAATGTGGTTCGCATACCTATTCTACGATTGCATAATGCACCGCAGAACTGCCCCTCACAAAATGCCAAGGGGATTATGCGATGACTATACGGCCCGCATATTGATTATGCGATCGCATAACGGCTACATAGTTGACCTCAAAATTAACCATCAAACCGTCTTACTCTGCAGCGACTATACGGCCCGCATAGCTATTATGTGACCGCATAATGGACCACATAAATGTCCTTTCCTAGAAAACATTATTCCTTAACTTTTTAATGCAAAGATTAGTCCAAAGTGTCCGAACATACAAATTTCTAACACATATACCTAACTTGGCACTACGAGATTTCGGGTTCAGTAGAAATTTTCAAGGGGCCTTACATATTTATTGCCTTCATCAAGAAGATCTAAGAGAAGATTGGTAACAAAGTATCCTGCATCAGGTCTGATCATGGGAAGAAGTTTGACAATGCCAAGTTTGATGAATTCTACATTGAAATTGGCATCACTCGCAATTTTTCTGCACCAAGAACACCTCAAAAAAATGGTGTTGTGGAGAGGAAGAATAGAACTCGTGAAGACATGGCAAGAACAATGCTAATTGACAGTGGGATCGCAAAATATTTATGGGGAAAAAGTGTCAATAATGCGTGCTATTTGGTAAAAAGGTGCATGATCTGGTCCCTTCTGAACAAAACCCAATATGAACGGCTGAATAGAAGGAAGCCTAAGCTAACACACCTAAGAACTTTGGGTGTAAATACTTTGTTCATAACAATGGAAAGGAAGATCTTGGAAAGTTTGATGCCAAAAGTGATAAAGAAATCTTTTTGTGATACTCATCTCAAAGCAAAGCTTACAAGGTCTAAAACAAAAGGACTCAATGTGTAGAAGAAAGCTTTCATGTGATCTTTGATGAAGCTCATCTCTCCTATGAAAAAGACAGATAGATTGATCAAGATGGAGAGCCCTTATCTGTTCCAAGTGAAGTAATTGACATAGCAAATGGAAAGGCAGACATAATTAGCCATGTCAAGGAATCCAGTGAAGAAGATGCAAATACATCTCCATCAATTGCAGAGGAACCTAGTCCCTCGATTATAACAACTAAAGCTGAAACATAGTTATTGATGCAGTACAAGGAACCCTGCTCTGTGAAGTAAGAAACACTCAAGAATCATAGTCAGATGGACCTGATTCCTCTACTAAAGTGTCTAAGGCACCAAATTGGAGGAAAAGTTCAAATCCTCTTGACAAAATAATCACTCCTCTTGACTCAAGAGTTCAAACCTAATTAAAATCAAGGAACTCACTTGCCTTCTCAGCTTTTCTTCCCTAAATAGATCCCAAAAATATAAAGGAAGCGCTAAAATATACAGATTGGATCACAGACATACAAGAGGAGCTACATCAATTTGAAAGGAACAAGGTATGGCACCTGGTTCCTTGACCTGCTAATCCAACCATTTTAGGAACTAGGTGGGTATGCAGAAACAAGCTGGAAGAGTTTGGAAATACAACAAGAAACAAGGCAAGACTTGTGGTTCAAGGCTATAATCAGGAAGAAGGGATTGATTATGACGAATCATTCACTCTTGTAGCTCGAATGGAACCCCATTAGAATTCGGATTGCCTTTGCATCTCATATGGAGTTCACTCTATTCCAAATGGATGTCAAAAGTGCATTTCTAAATGGCTGTCTATAAAAAGAAGTCTGTGTCAAGTAGCCCCCTGGTTTTGAGTATCATCAACACCCTGATCATGTGTTTAAAGTAGATAAGGCATTGTACGGGTTAAAACATGCTCCTAAGGCTTGGTATGAAAGATTGTCGAATTTCCTTCAGGAAAATGGCTTTGCAGGAGAGAAGATTGACAACACTCTTTTCCTGAAGAATCAAAGGGAGGAGCCTACTCATTATTCATGTGTGCATCGATGATATCAATTATGGAGCCACAGCTGATTCTCTCTGCGAAGAATTTACTAGACTCATGGGGAGTGAATTTGAGATGAGGGTGATGGGAGAACTGAATTTCTTCCTAGGACATCAAGTGAAGCAATCAAAGAAGGGAACAATGATAAGTCAACAAAAGTACATCAAGGAGCTACTGAAAAGGTTTTATATGGAAGCTCAAAGGTTATCGACACGCCCATTGCAACAGATACTCGTCTAGACATGGATGAACTGGTTCCCCTTTAAACCAAACCATGTATAGAGGAAGCATAAGGTCACTATTGTATCTCACTGCAAGCAGTCACAACATTGTTTTTAGCGTGGTTCTCTGTGCAAGGTTTCAATCCAATCCAAAGGAATCTCATCTGAAGGCTGCCAAGACCATACTGAGATATCTCATGGGAACACAAGACATGGTCATCTATTATCCTTTAGAAGACAGTTTTGATCTTATTGGGTATGCTAAAAATGATTATTCTTGATATCTGGTGGACAAGAAAAGCACATCTAGGATGGCAAACTTCCTGGGTTCCTACTTAATCTCATGGGGCACAAGGAAGTAAAATTTTATGGCACTTTCAACCGTAGAAGCTGAATATGTAGGAGCTGCCTCTTGTTGTGCTCACCTTTTGTTTATCAATCAACAATTGGAAGATTTTAGAGTATTCTTAGATAGTGTGCCTCTCTTATGTGATAATAAGAGTGCACTCAACATGGCAAAAAATCTAGTTCAATATCAGAGGACAAATCACATTAACGTACGTCACTATTTCCTCAAAGACAATGTTAAGAAAAGGGCTTATATGCATGAAATTATGCTGCACTAAAGACCAAATTACAGATATATTTACCAAGGCCCTGAGCAGAGAACACTTTTAGCAAAATCGCCTACAATTGGGGTTGATAAAACCAAATTGAGAACCTGGTCCCTCAATGATTGGCAATGAAAGAAAGGTTCAGGTAAACTAAGCTAAAAGGTGTTTTCTGCTAAAGTCTAACTCATGTCTATACCGTTAAAGGTAGACAGACTTGATGATTATAGAGAAACTAAGCATTTGAAGTTGTACACTGGTAACAAAGGTCAAAGCTTATAGACAAGAGATCAGTCAGAGAACCTGGTTCTCTTTACACATGTTAGCAGTTTCTATGTTCTCTCATGCAGAATCCTGAACAATCAAAATAAAGTGTCATATCATCAGCATGTCAGTGTATAGTTTGCATATTTTAAACCCAAATGCCTCACTAGCTATAAGATTGACCCATCTCCCTAAAACCTGCCGCCCTTTTTCTAACTAATCCCTTTATCATCATAAATACATTCATCTCTGTCACCACGCTTCACACATCAACATTTCCAAACCTTTTCCCTATTCACTCTCTCTTTAGGTCACCAAATCTTCTCCTCCTCTCACTATGGATGAAGATCAATCGATCTTTAGTACTATCGAGTCCTCACTAGTCGAAACACCAGCACCAGTCTCTCCTCCTGATGCTATTAATGACTAAAACCCTAGAACACAGTCACCCCCACCCTTCACCTCTTCTCCTACTCATTCAAGTTCCTGCTCTCTTAAGAGTTTCCCAGTCACAGGAGGTGCTTCCCAGAGCTCATCTCTCACCTCGCCAGTAAAGAGGGATGTCACGCATAGTGATGAGAATGAAGGAAATCAAAAAATCTCAAATTCTCCTACAGATGAAAGGTTAAAAAGCAGACCAAGTAAAGGGAAATAAGGTCATCGACTCAACAGAGACTACTCCCAAACCTCAGTCCATCGGTGCCTCTCCTGAGCTTCTCATGAATCTACACGAAAAGGAAACAATCGAAAATATGTTGTCCATCGCAAATAAAGAGGGTTTTGTCGTACAAAGTGAGGATGCTCTTAAGACTCAGGGGAAAACTTCTAAACCTATTAAGGAGTATAGTGAGCTTGTGCCTGTTGATCCTTCAGTAAAGGAAGGCACTACTGTGGAACTTGTTGAAGGACCTGATCCGCCTTCCGTTTAGGAACCCCAGGTCAGTACTGACACTGATCCCTCTCCTTATTTAGACATGGAGCCTCTAAGTGTAATCATGCCTGAGACAGGTCATACATCTGCGAATCAGAAAAAGAATAGTGAGAAGATTCTGATGACTTACCATTCGCAAGTATGCCTACGCAAAGAGTAACTATTGGGGAAAAGCCCACTTCTAAGCAACCCACAACAAGGTTGCAAAAGAAGGAGGCTCTTTAGTCTGCTATTAAGAACGGTCAGACTAAATCAAGAAGGAAACAATTGGTGAAAGATGACAAAGATGTAAATTAGGAGTTAGTTTATGTTGTGAATATGGATGAATAGAAAGAGGAGGAACCTAGTACGTTAACTAAGAAGATGTCACAAAAGCATGGTCATCTCAAACCAAAAAGAACTGTGTCTTTGAAACATCGAACTAGGCTTACCGATGTTGCTGCTACTAAGACTATGGAGAAAGACTCAACTGCAAAGTCTACAAAGTCTGATAATAAGAATAAGGGTGTCCGTAAGACTGCTAAGAGAAAGGTTGATACTACTGGTGAACCTGGTTCCTCAAAGAAGGCCAAGGCTGATGATCCAGAAAGTGCTTAGAAAGAAAGATTGTGAAGTCAAAGGTACTATGGGGGCGTACATTCACCTCTGATGTCATGCAGGAGCCTGGTATGAGACAACTGGTTGAAATATCTAATTTCCAACAATGGACACACTTGTTTATAGGTGATGCTACTAGGGTATATAAGGAAGAAGTTCAAAGCTTTTATGCCGACATGCACAAGGTTGAGGATTGTCATATTTTCACCTCGGTAAATGGTGTCGATATGGTAGACGCCTTGCTGGGATCTGTTCTTGGTGTGCCCACTGAAGGGTTATCTAGTGTTCAAGGAGTGTCTACTCAGAACTTCAGAAATACAATCTTAAAGGACAGAGTGGTTCAACATGGGGAACAGGTTCAGAAGAAGGTCCTCCTTCATGTTAACCAATTGCTATTTGAAATGGTAAACAAAGTGCTGCTACCTCGAGCTAAGTGACGATCGATCACTACTCATGCATATCTGTTCCTCATGGAAGCACTGGATGACTTTACAACCATTAATTTGCCTAGGATCATGATAGATCACATGAACAAAGTGGCTGAGTTTAAAGATAGTAGTCATGGGCTTCTATGGGTTTTTCTTACCAAGATCTTCGAATACTTCAAGGTTTCTCTCGGATCAGTTAAACTAGGTGGCAAGAAGAGGTTGCTAGCTGATGAGTGGTGATTTTACCACTCATTCTAGCCTCTTTTCCTTAGCTTTCATGAACTTTTAATTATAAAATGAGGTTGTTTACGGTGGTTATTGTTAGATTTTCAGGTACATGATGCTACGAGATCATTTGAGTTGAATTGAAGCGGAATTGAGCTAAAGAGAGTGAAACAATGCAAAACTTCCAGTGATTACGCTTCTGCAGAAGTTTGGTTGCGGAAGCGACCTCGCTTCTGCGTAAATTTGACCGCTTTTGCGTTTCAAGCATGGATTGAGAAATTCCTCTTCTGCGGAGGTAAAAGCGCAGAAGCGATCACGCTTCTGCGAAGAGCAAACCGCTTTTGCAAAAATGGCTGAGAATGGAGAAATCGCTTCTGCGGTTATAGTATCGCTTCAGCGATGTCGCTTGAGCGACTTTGGTATCGCTTCTGCGGAGTTTTGCAGGAATTCAATTTTTGCTTCTGCGATGAGGTCTCCGCTTATGCGGAGCCGCACTTGCGATGGTTCTTCCGTAGGTGCGGAAATCGAGCATCAGACCTGGGGCAGAATGGACATTTCATAATTTCTCATCCCAAATCATTTTTATACTCATCCAAGCAGACATTTGAGGGATCTTTTGGCTTATTTTCAATCCATATAGACTAGAGAGAACATTTTTGGAAGCTAGGGTTTTTGCACATACACTTGGGTCTTGAAGATTGAAGCTTGGGGTTAAGATTTTCTTACCCATTTATGTTTATTTCTTCATTTCCTTGCTTTGTATTGAATATTTAAGTGTGTAGTATTTATTTCCAA
>MU716764.1:0-61170 GCA_026770625.1 Nicotiana glauca | reverse complement strand
TTGAGCCTTATTACTTTATTCTCTCATATCCCTCTTTCGGAATCAACAACAAAGTCAAAGACTGAATGATGAAATGTCAAAAGAGGAAGTTGAGAAAAAAAATAGAGTTGAAAAAAAAAGAAAAACAAAGAGAAGAAGATGAAAATGGCAAAAGAAAAGAAAAGAAAAAAAAGAAAAAAAAGGAAGAAGAAATGAAAGAAAAATGCAAAAGAAGAAATATTGGAAGAAAAGAAACATTGCAACAATGAAGGGATTAGGTCCGAACTACGTTTTGACTTGATCCCAAAAGGGTACGTAGGCAGCCTCACTGAGGTTCAATCATAATAGAAAGAAGGTACAAGGTCCCCCAAAAGATTAAAACAAGGGCAGAAGTTATGATCATTGTGGAAAATATAATTCCGGAAGTTGTAATTTTTGAAATCTCAAGATTGGAAATTTTTGAGCATTTATACCTTTCTTTCTAAAACCCATCCAAAAGCCACATTACGATCCAAAGAAAGACCTTCTGATTAATTTTAAGAAGATGACAGTACAAGTAGGCGAAGAAAGACATGTATGGACAACACTCGGGTATCTGAAGACGGAAAAGAGAATTAAAATGAGAAATTCTTACTGTTGAAAACCCTCATGGGCACCATAAGGTGATGTGAGGAAAAGAGAATTAAAATGAGAGAGTCTTACTGGTGAAAACCCTCATGGGAACCATAAGGCGATGTGAGGTGAGAGAATTAAAATGAGAGAGTCTTATTGGTGAAAACCTTCACGGTCACCTTAAGGCGATGTGAGGTGAGAAATGAAATGAGAGATTTTTATTGGTAAAAACCTTCACGGGCACCGTAAGGCGAAAGTGATAAAGAAATTTGTGAGAGAAAGAGGCAAAGAAAGCAAGTTTGGGATGTTGAATTAAATTGGCAAAAGCGACAATTAACAGTTGATTGGTTGGACAGACTAGGTCGGTTAATCCGAATGCATGGCATGATCAAAGGAATCAGCCTTCACACTCAGATAAGTCTCGTCTTTTATTTTGAAAGTATGCCTACCCTCAAATTTCGGGGTCATTGCATTTCATTTTTCTTTAAAACCTGTCAGTCGAAGCTAATTACCAGCTTCTCAGTTATATGACATAACAAGATTAGGGGTTTATCAAAGGACAGTTGAAACAAAAGGATATACGTCAATCATATAATTGGAGGAAAAGTAAAGGGAAAGAAACAGCAAGAGAGAGTCACAAGGAAAACAGTTGGGCTCAGAGCATTTTGAAAGACAGCCAGAAGTTATGCCAATGCAATATAAGAAGCAAGAAAGAGCAGAATCAATATGGAAGCAAAACCAACAAGAATGCCAGCAGCTAACCACCATTTTTATATTAACAAGCTGTTCATTGATTAGAACAGGTACAAAAGATTCAAATTCTTACTAATCACTTTAAAGTGAATGTGACCAATGTGGATAAACCAGGGAGCACAAAAGCTCGGCAATCAGGCGCCCACCTGGATAATAAGGGAGGTATAATTTTTAATTTTCAAATTGCACATATGATAGTATGATGCACCTAGTTATCAAACTGGGGCAGAAAATTTTATTTGTTTCGGATGATGTAATGAGGCGCCCACCTGAATAACAAGGGAATATCTTTTCAAGACGCAATCAGGCGCCCACCTGAAGAATAAGGGAATATCTTTTCAAAACGCAATCAGGCGCCCACCTAAAGAATAAGGGAATATCTTTTCAAGTCGCAATCAGGCGCCCACCTGAAGAATAAGGGAATATCTTTTCAAGTCGCAATCAGGCGCCCACCTGAAAAATAAGGGAATATCTTTTCAAGTCGCAATAAGGCACCCACCTGAAGAATAAGGAAATATCTTTTCAAGACGCAATCAGGCGCCCACCTGAAGAATAAGGGAATATATTTTCAAGTCGCAATCAGGCGCCCACCTGAAGAATAAGGGAATATCTTTTCAAGTCTCAATCAGGCGTCCACCTGAATAATAAGGGAATATCTTTTCAAGTCGCAATCAGGCGCCCACTTGAAGAATAAGGGAATATCTTTTCAAGTCGCAATCAGGCGCCCACCTGAAGAACAAGGGAATACATTTCAAAGCAAGTCGCAATCAAGCGCCCACCTGAAGAACAAGGGAATACTTTCTCAAGCAATAGTAAATAGGAGTCCACCTGAAGAATTGACACAGTCAAAATAATGTAATATACAAATGCAACACAAGAACCAGTTGAAAGATATAGTTAGTATTTTGTAAAACATAGAGCATAGTTTAGCTTATTTTCTTTTTACCACGGTGTAATAAGGAGATCAGCAGGCAGCAATAACAAGCAACAGCAATAGTGTCACAGCTCTCTGGTAGTTTCAACTACCAGACATTCCAGAACTACACTGACCTGATTCCTGTTTAGCCCAGGATATGTAGGCAATCCTTGAAGTAGGATGCGGTCAAAGTTTTAAAAAAATGCTTCACATGGAATGTGCGAATGGGCAAAATCCCTCATTACTGCTCACTTATCTTTGCACTGAAACTCTGCGTGTTCCCGAGCAAAGAGGGGCAGCTGTGAGCACGTGATTTTTGCCCCAGGCAAATAAGTCCAAAATAAATATATAAAATGATTTTTGTGTGTAATTTGTTGATCATTATATAGAAGTACCGGTGTTTGTTTTTATTTGTTGAAAATAAAGCAAAGGAAAATTAAACAAAAATACAGTCTGAATTAATTAGAAAATACCAAAAACATAAAATAATTACTCTTAATTCTAGGAAAATTAGAAAATCAAAAGAAAAATACAAAATACAAGAGATTATAAATACAGTGGTAATAAAATACAGGAAAAACAAAATATATACAATACAAGAAAAATACAAATAAATAAATAAATAAAATACAATACGAAAATACAAAATATAAGGTATAATATAAAGAATAGTATACAAAGCATTTGGGCCAAATCACAAAATTCATCAGCCCAATTAACACCAAACAGACCAAACCCAAAGGAAAAGACACTTGACTACCAATATACAGGCCCAAACGACGTCGCTTAGAGAAATAATCACAACCGTCTATCTAATTGATCTAACGGATGAGATGAAGACTTCACTTAAACCATACGACATCATTTAAATGGCCAGTGAATCCTGGCCATTCGTTTAAACTAATCCATTGACTGAGGGACATCGTGACACATTTAATATATCAATACACCCTCCATCACATTCATTTCATACATTCACACCATCAGACCCAAAACCTTAGCCACCACATTTCCCTTCCCCCTCTCCACACAGGCCACTGAAACCCTACCGGTGGTCTGCTTCTGGTCATCTTTTCCGGCCAGCTTCCACACCACTGAACCTTCCTCTTCTCCTCTATCACCCCATCACACCAATTCCATCCAAAACCCCCTATTTCTTCTCGAATCTTGAATAACAGGTCGCCGGAACCCTAGCCAGCGACCACCAACCTATGAACCAGCCTCCACCCTTAACACCATAGAACCACCTTGGGCTCCTCTTTCACCCTATCCAAATCCCTTCCTTCGAATCTTAGCCTAGCCCATCGAATATCAAAAAACATCCCGCCGGAACCCTACTCCGGCGGATACCCCCCAAACCAAAAGCCGCCCAATCGAACCCCAGCCTTCAAAAGCAAGCTTTTCACAAGAAACGAGACTCTAGAAGTATGTTTGAAGACCAACAAGCCAAGAAAAAGGCTTCTGAACCGCTGATGCCGGAAAATCAAGAATGGAAGAAAATAGCCTGAGTTCCGGACAACCATAAAATCAAAAACCAGAAAGAAACTGAAGAAAAGAAGAAAAATAGAAAAAAAAACAAAAGAAAATACGAAAGCTAAGTCCCAAGTCTTTTCTTTGTTGTTTCTGGTTCTCAAATCTTCTACCCTTTTTTTTTGTTTTATTTCTCTGGAATTTGTTACAATCTCAAGGTTTTTCTGTTTGTACATAAAATCGACTGAATATTCTCTTGTTCTGATTGAAGTCATTTGTTAAATCACATGCTCTGTAGTCGTTTAATATTCTTGCTTGATAGATCTTGTTCGATTAAATGTCCTGATTAATTGGATTCAACCATTATTAAATTGTTTCTCTGAGTCCTGATTAATCAAGTGTTTAGTCGAAATTAGGGTTATATTTGCAGGTTTGTTTAATACTGGCTATTATTGCAATACGGTTTAATGCTTAACTCTTTTGAATTTCTGAGTAACTAGTCATATTAGGGCTATGTTTGTAAATTGCTTAAATGTTGGCTATCATTGCGATACAGTTTGACTTTTTTGTATGGGTCTCTCATTAATTAAAAGGCTATTTGTGGCTATGTTTGTAAAGTGGTTAGTTCTGAAAAGGGGTTAATTAGTTCTGAACTGGCTATAATATAAAGTTTAAGTATCAGGGGTTATTTGTTAAATACTGTTCTATTTTTGACTGCTCAAGGTCTAAATAAACCTAAAGGTGGTCGAGTAAATAAACACAAGACACAGGGGTAAAAGGGGAATAGGTAAATGGTATTCTGAGAATAATTTAGAAAGAATAAGGGTGCAAAAGATAAATAGGCATGGTTTTGATGTAATTAGCTGAACAGTAAAGGGCATTCTACGTATAACTAAATGGTAAATAGGTAATAAACATTAGCAAGTGAGGGTAGTAATGGCATTTACGCCTAAATGGAATGATAGAGAATACCCTAGAACCTTCTAGTAGGGGTTCAAGTGTATTCCTGTTAAATCCACTTAGACTAAACTGAAATAATTCAAAAAGTGTAGGGGTGGGAAATCTGAATATCTAATTCAAATTTCCCTCCCATTCTACTCTATGAATAGGCCCCTTTAGGCCTTATTAAAGGGGTTCAGAAGATTTTTACATTAAAATATACACTGAAATACTGCTATTGTTTCATTGCTGCTAGTTCGAGTGATATTTCGGACTTCTGTTCGTTATTCTTCATTTGTTTGATTGAATTCGCTGGGTTTTCTACTTGCTTGGTTGAATTCGCTGGGTTTTCTATTCTGAAGTCGTACCTGTTGCTGTGTTAATCTGCCTCTATCGCTGTTGATACTTGGTTGCTGCTTATCACTGATTTTCTTCTCCTTCATCCCTTAGAACTCATTGTTTTATCTCAATCTGATCAGGTACACTACTACCTCTCATGGATGTAATTGAAGTTTGAAGAAATGGAATGAGCAGTAGTTTCCTTCTGTAATTCTGTTTTGTCTTATAGTTTGATAATTAGAGTTCATGTAATTCATTAGGATTTTGGGTTGTAATAAGGACTGGACTGTACGAACTTAATTCAGATTTATAGTAGTAGTAGATAATAATGTAGGAAATACATTAAGCAGATCAGTCAAAATGATCACCTAGATCTAAATTAAAAACTGGTTTAAACTTAGTTAATTTGCTTATAGATTTACAACTATTCTGAAATCAGACGTGTAATACACAAGTGTTCGGATATTTTGTTAATTAAATTTTGGATCAGTAGCTGTTAGTTCGAAAAATATGACTTAGTTAAAGTTTGAATCGTGTTAATGGCTTAATACCATTTAAACTTGTTTAGTTACAAATTGGCGTTAAAACTCAGTAGTATGGTGTCAAACAGAAGTTTCAGTATGAATGAAATCCACACTGCAATTCGAATATGTTTTAGTTGAAGATTTAGGTTAATGCTTCCAGTTAAATAAAAACAACAAGGTAACTCTGCAAGTAGTGTCTCAACTGATAAATAATATGTAGATTAGACTCAGTTAATCTGACTAAACAGTAGTACTCAAATATAAATCAGTATTAGCAAGTCTAGTTAAATTCTGATATTGAACTTAATAATATCTGCTCATAGTTCTGTTAGTTCATTAAAAATGTTAATCTGCCTTGAACCTGCTTTAGATATTAATAATTTGGGCCTAATCATGGGAAGAGGCCCAAGTCCAATCGATATGGCATTTATGCCTATGAGAACAGATACGAAAATGTCGACTGGGCTTCAAGTAGCCAATTGCACCTTGGTGCAGCTTTGTTAAGTTGGCCCAGATTCCAGGCCCAATAATGAATAATGGCCTGGATCCAATTAGATAATGACATAAAAACATGCTTATAAACATTTCTATTAAGGGAAAAACAGAATTAGAAAACTTAGTGCTATTTAGGTATATTTTAAAAAATATGAATGGGACGAGCCTCGTTACAAGATAAAAACGCATGGGGCCCCCAAATAATAACTATAAAATTTTTAGACCCGGAAGGATCGTTTAGACAATTTCACGGTCTTTCCCCAAAATAACAAGAATAGACATCACTAGGCATAATTCTAATATACATTCATTTGAACGGGTGCACTTTTATGTGACCCAAATCCCACTCTCAATGAAGTCGAAATATATTCAAAGCCACAGGCGTACTGGTACGGTGTGGTCATGGATGTATTTTCACGACATAGCAAATTCTTAAAATTCAAAAGCGGAATACTTGCACATGATTAAAATATATAATTGAAATATGATAAAATCAAAACAACAGTTGAGCGACCGTGCTAGAACCACGGAATTCGGGAGTTCCTAACACCTTCTCCCTGGTTAACAGAATTCCTTATCCGGATTTCTAGTTCGCACACTGTAATAGAGTCAAACTTTCCTCGGCTTGGAATTAAATCTGTGACTTGGGACACCATTATATTCTCAAGTGGCGACTCTGAAAACTTAAATAACTAATCCCGTTCTGACTGTCCTTAAATTGGAAAAAAACTCCTTCTACGCCCTCACGGGTATAGTGTATAATACATTATCGTAAAAAGGAGGTGTGACAGGGTTTATGAGATGTTCAGTATTTAATCACTGATTTGGCATTGGTTATTTCCACTGAAATTTTCAAGTTATGAGGTGTTTATGATTGTGGTTTTGCCCGAGGGGTTGTTTTACAAAATATGTTTTGCCCGAGGGGCCGATTTTAGTTTTCATCCCTTTTATTACAAATGATATTGAACCCCTACTAAAAATGCTGGAAGGTATTTTGAATGGTTTTTTCCCATAAAGCTGAATTTAAAATGAGACGATTAACTCGTATTGTCATTTGAAAGCATGTTCTGCTTATTGAGCCTAATGTAAATATGGATCCACTGTTTCCTACTGCTCAGTCTTTATTTACCCTTATTGCTTGCTGGGTTGGAGTACTCACATTACTCCCTACACCTCATGTGTAGATTTAGGTATTTCAGAACCTGGTAGCGGGTGCTGGTTGCTCAGACGTGGAGTCATCAGAGGTAGCAAGGTGGATGCACAATGTTCGCAGAACCGCTTCTCCCTTCACACTTTCATGTATGTAAGTACATGTTTACTATTGTTATTATATTCAGACCTTGGTAGATGCTCATGGCTAGTGACACCCTGATGTCGGGTTTGTATTTTCATTCCACACTGTTATTTCAGAATTGTATTATAAAATATTGTTTAATTAAAGGCTTAAAAATGACTCTTAAAGATTAAAGGTTTAATGTGGGTGTTGTGTCATCTAGCCTTGTCTTCACGAGAGGCGCCATCCCGACCGTGTCGGTTTAAGGTCGTGACAAGTTGGTATTAGAGCCTAGGTTACAGAGGTCTCCCGAGTCATGAGCAGGTATAGTAGAGTCTCGCGAATCGGTATGGAGACATCTATATTTATCCTCAAGAGGCTGCAGAACCTTTAGGAAAACTTCACATTCTTGAATTCTTATCGTTCATTCTTAGATTCAGTATGAGATGTTACTCTTGAAATTTCTTCCACATGTTCGCATGCACGCATGAGTGCTCGTTACCAGATGTGCCTTGATGACCTGTGATTCCTCGATCGAGGAGTGAGACGTGATCTCTATGAGTTAATGTTGGGCTAGTCTAGAGGACTTGAGGCTAGATTTTGCATATAGCTTGCACACCGAGGTGCCGATTGTCTAAGCAAGTGTCTTTGAACTGATATGTTCGGTAGTGTCCCTATTGGTAGAAGAGACGGTCGCATGGCTATGTGACGAGTATGTTGTGACTGCAAGATGTATTCTATGAATTGGAAGCAGCGAGTTATAGGTGTGTGAAGAATCTTTTCATGTTTCCCAGTTGGTAGTGAAATATATGTGTTGCAATTTGAATTTGGGTTGCTCAAGAGAGTGGGCTTAACTGTTGCAAGAATAAGTGCGAGATTTGCCGAAGATTTAAAGTACTAGATGATCTGTTTGTTCACAAGCATGAAAAGGATCTGAGTTTAATCTCACTAGGGTATTGTGGCATCAATACAGTTTGTGTTATGATTTATTAAGTTTATTCTCATCTATGGCTTTGAGCCAAGTTGGGGAGTTTGCTATTGGTTAGCTGATTGCACAGTTATGTGCTATGTTGATTTCGATTTGAGGCGTGTGGTGTATCAGTTCTGGTTTGCGGAGATTGAACTCGAGGATAGCTCGAGTAAAGGAATTTTTTTATTAAGGTAAGGTTATGTGCTGCAGTGTCAGAAGTGCCAATGAGGCACTGGTCGTTGGGTTCTGTTGATTGGGGTGATTGTAGTCTGGGTAAAGTCAATAACTCTCTAGAAGGTTTCTAATGTGATCAAGATGCTTCATGTAACGATTGGGTATCTCAAATTCGTATATGTGGTTAGAAACCAAGTTTTCATTGGAAAGGTTCAAGTCTTATGGTATTTCTATGTTAATTATGAGATTCTATGTATCAGTGTTGGGAAGGTAAAGGTAACGGATTTAGATTCGCAGGAAGTCTCTTCAGAGTAAAGTATTTTGATCGTGGTGCTTGTAGGAATATCTGAGAAAGTATTCGGTGGCTTATGACCCTTAGACGGTGTGGCTTAATGATTGGGTTATGTGTGGTATGTTTGGGATAAAGAAGTGTAATGTTATAGCAACTATGCGTATCAAGTTGAAGGTAAATCGGAAGGGAATTCGGATAGCTGGGATAGCTTTGTAGTAGGCCTAATTGGCATGGTAAGGTTATGATTAGCTCTTGGATGTTTACTAGATAATGGGTTTTGGTGGCCTGCATAGTTCAGTCGAGTTAGAAGGATTTAGTCCTGACGATTTAGATTTGTGCAAATGGGATTCAGAGAGTTCTTTATGGTTTTTACCGCGGTTTGGAGATGTATATTTTCTATGGGCATGCGGAGCTTGGGATGCATTGAAAGTTCTTAACTAGTTGAGTATGTAGATATTTGTGGCTCGGAAGGGATATGAATTTCTCACAGTTATCCTACAGTGGTAAACGTTAGGTAAGACTGAGATTTGCATGTGTAAGGTCACGGTTCAGATTTGAATGGAAAGTCATAAATTCTTAGCAGTACCCAAGAATCTTAGAGTATCTCTTATGGGATGATTGGGTTCTAGAGGTGAGTAATATGTGAGAGTGGCGGAATTGGGATCAGATATGGGAATTCATGTGTTTTATGGAATTGGAGACTGGAAGTTCTCATAAAAAAGTTAGTTTGTGGTTATGGATGGCAAAATGTGGGTAAGTAAGTCAGATAGTAGTATGTGCTATGATTTAGTTATGGTGGACCTTCAAAGGATTATTTATCTGTTGTATGTAACTGGAGTTGAGGTGTGGTCCATTAATGGATATGTGTCTAGCATCGAGACGATTTTGTTTACTTCGAGTTGCTGGTGGCGAAGGATGTGTTGATTCGGTTGTTTTGAGCTATTAGCATTTAGGGGGATCCATGAGTTACCTTTCTGTGTTGTGAGACATTATGATCTGTTGGTTATAGGTACCTATGGTGCGTTTCTATCAGAGTTTCATAATGGATGTGGAGCGGGAAGAGTAATTGGGAGTTTCTCGGTGAATACAATATCGGTTATGTCCTATCGGGTCTGCGTAGTGTATGTCTTTTGTTTCACCGTAGGTGTAATGATTTGATTTTGGTTCCAGATATCTATTGAGCGTGGTAGTCGAATTCGAGCGTAGTGACTTGAGGTGTTTCATGTGGAGCGGTGTTTGGACAGGATCACACGTTCTAGTGAAGCTATGTGGGAAAAAGATGACCTGGCGGGATAGATTCGTGGTTTCTATTTCTATGATGCAAGACGGGTTCTCAACCGTGTGTTGTGATTGGCACTGGTGAGCTTGAGGTACAGCTCTTTTATTTGAGTCAGTTTCATGATGTGAGTATGTTCGGATTGTTACTTATTGGTGCACGGACCGCTCAAGTTGTGGCTTTAGCCTGTCTTGGTGTGTCATGTCACCAGAGTAATTGTGTTGGATTAGACGAGATCGTTGGGGTCTATATTGAATACAAAAGGATTTGATTTCAGCATGTTTGATGGATAAATATAGGGGTTCAGAAATTTGCTATGGTCCTTGCCAAAGGAGAAGTAGCCTTATGGATAGCTGATCGGAGAAATGGTTATGGTTTATTGCATGTTTAATTTATCATTTGCAGTATATGGAAGTGCTCGAATGAGACTTTAATTGTTAAGAGATTTTCTATCGGTATTCGGTTGTTATGTGCAGCTGTTGCGATTAGAAGTTATCGCTGCGAGTGGTTGAGTTATGTGGTATGTCATGTGATTGTGGCTGAGATAGTAGTTATGGTTTGTTACAGCTAGTTCAGGTCTATTCAGAGTATTGGTATGAGGTTTTGATCGTATTGAGGGTTTTAGGAATGAAAATGTGGTTCTATGGCTTATGGGCCAGATTTGACTGTGCAATTTAAGTTGCAAGTGCTATCGGACATATATGAGATAGGGTGAAGTGGGATCACCCCCGAGTATGTGCATGGTAAGGTTAGTCAGCAGTTGCTTGGCTCTGGGAACAACTCCGAGTGCATTCGAGGACGAACGTGTGTTTAAGTAGGGGAGGATGTAACAACCCGACCGGTCATTTTGTGCTTTTGCACTTTAATCGTCAGTTCTCAGGCATGACCTGGCCGTGTAATGTATTATGACTTACGTAAATTGGTTGTTTTGGTTTTTAAAGTAATCAGAATGAATTGGGAAGAAAACAATTCTCAGTTGAACTTGAAAGGTTTGACCAAGATTAGATTTATTTGTCTATGGTCTCGGATTAGAATTTTTATGATTTGGCTAGCTACGTCAGGTGATTTGGGACTTAGGAGCGTAATCGGAATACATTTTGGAAGTCCGTGGAAGGTTTAGGCTTAAATTAGCGAAATTGAGATTTTGGCACTTTCCGTTGATAGGTGAAATTTTTATATAAAGGCCGAAATGAAATTTCGGAAGTTGCAGTAGTTCTTTCATGTCATTTGGGATGTGTGTACAAAATTTCAGGTCATTCGGACGTGGTTTGGTTGGGTTTGATCAAAAGCGTAATCCAGAAGATTTTGGAATTCTTAGGCTTGAATATGATGCAAATTTGATGTTTTAATGTTGTTTTGAGCATTCAGAAGGTTGGAACAAGTTTGAATGATGTTATGGGATATGTTGGCATGTTTGGTTGAGGTCCCGAGGGCCTCGGGTAAGTTTCGAGTGGTCAATCGGACCATTTTCTATGTTGAGATGTTGCAAAAATTTCAAGAGTTGTTGCAGTTGATTTTAGCCTTTGCGATCGCGTGAGGTCCATCGCGATCGCATAGAAGGAATTTGGGTTGGCTTGAGTTTGGCCTTCATATTCACGGTTGAGGTCTCGCATTCGCAGGGGGCCTTCACCTTTGTGCTTCGCGATCGCTTATAGTGTGTCGCGTTCGAGTATAAGTATTTGGGGGTCCAGTGGATTCGTTCTTTGCATTCGCATCAGCTGGTACGCGTTCGCATAGGTCTGGAAAATAAGGCATTGCATTCCTATAGTTTATTTTGTAGTCTTGTAATTTTTCCTCTTCGCGATCGCGAGGAAGGAATATTAGAACTGGGCAATGACTTTATAAAACATTTTATCCTAGATTTTGAGCCATTATTCCTCAATAGCTGAGTATTTTAAGAGCTATTTGAGGGAAATTGAAGAGAGATGCAAGGAGAATTGATTGGAGGTAAGAATTATGAACCTAAAACATGATTCTATTGTGAAATGTAGCTAGAAATTCATGGAACTTTAACAAAATTAGAAGAGCTAGGGCTTGGAATTTCGGGATTTTAATTTGGGATTTGAGGGGTCATTTGGACTCCGATTTTGGTGTTCTTTATATGCATAGACTCGTGGAGTGATAAGGAACCCGTTGATGTAAAAAATTTGAGTTAAGAGAAGTGGGACCTAGGCTCGGGTTTTGGTTATTTCGGGATTTGTGCCAGATATTGATTGTTTTTGCTTGGGCTTTGTTCCCATAGCATATTGTGATGTATTCGCTGTGATTTTGGATAGATTCGACGCGTGTGGAGGCTTATTTGAGGGGAAAAAGCATAGCAAGCTAGAGATTTAGCCGGTTCGAGGTAAGTAATGATTGTAAATACTATCCTGAGAGTTTAAAACACCGGATTACAGATCGTTGTGTTGCTTTTTGGTGACTTTCACGCTAGATGATGAGTGTCGGGTAGAGCACCGCTGGGTATTGTGACATATTCCATCCCGAACGATTATTTTAATGTGTATTTGATTGTTAAATGTTTGATGTTATTATATTTGGGCTGTAGGAGCCCCTCTGGAGTCTGCATACCCCGAATGAGCGTAGTCAACTATAGATATATGGATCGGGTTGCATGCTGCAGCATTTACTATATGGTACCTATTGAACGTGAATACTGAGTGCGAGTATTGATTGGTAAGAGCTAAGTTACGACTGATGGAAGTGATAGCCCGAGCGGCGATAGATATATACATGCATATGAGTGATACTTTGCCTGAGATGCTTGTTTCTGAACTTATTGATTTCAGTCCTCTTTAAAGCGAGTTTTTGTTGAATATTTTGATTTTTCCGGAGGGGCTAATTTAGTTTTGATCCCTTTCATTACAAATGATATTGAACCCCTACTTAAAATGCTGGAAGATATTTTAAATTATTTTTCCCAAAAAGCTGATTGAGTCGTATTATTATTTGAAAGCATGTTCTGCTTATTAAGCCTAATGTAAATGTGGATCCACTGTTTCCTACTGCTATGTCTTTATTTACCCTTATTACTTACTATTCTGGAATACTCACATTACTCCCTGCACCTCTTGTATAGATTTAGGTATTTTGGAACCCAGTAGCAGGTGCTGATTGCTCAGACGCGGAGTCATCAGAGTTAGCAAGGTGGTTGCACGACGTTCGCAGCACCGCTTCTCCCTTCTCACTTTCATTTTTGTACTTAGTAAATTTTTGCTGTTGTTGTTGTATTCAGACCTTGGTGTTGATATCCAATTTTTCCCTAGGTAATTTTATACCAAAAATACATCCAAAATAGCATATATGTGCATATATAAGCACACCCAAGAGTTTTGACATTTTTAATGATTTTTAAACCTATTTACTGTTTATTTTCATACCACAAAAATGAATAATTATCCCCTAAATTATCATTCATGGTGAATAAATTATTTCATTCTCATATTTACACCAAAATATAATTAAAGTAATTTTTGTACAATTTTTACAAATTTATTTGGTATGTTTAAAGCTAAATTGCATGTAATTGCAATTATAGCCTATCTTACGGTTAATAGTGTTTTATGATTATAAAACTATTTCCAGTATTTTTGAATTAACATTTATATTGTATTTGTTTGCTCAGTATTTTTAATTTATTTTTTAAATGAAATGGGGAAAATTGACTATTTATAAAATGAAAAGGGGAAAATTGGCTATTTAACACTTAGCCTATTTTTTATTTCAATAACAGCCTTCTCCCCCTTTCAATTGTAGCCTTAATTTGGCCCAATTCCACCCCCAAATTAAGCGACCCAATTCCTAGAATACCCAACCCACGACCCGTTCTCAAACTCGGCCAGTGTTCTTTAAAATCCAAGCCATTGATCATTTTTGATCAACGACTGATATCCCCCCTTTCCTTTTTTAACTCTTAACCCCTCTAACCCTAGGTCATTTGCAAAAGGGAGACTCCTTTGAAACCCCTCGTCTCTAAAACGCTCTCTAACCTCTCCCTAACCTTACTCACCTCCCACCTTATCTCACCTCATTCCCACCGGAATCCATGGTGCCTCCAGCTATGGATGGCCTGTGCTCACCCTCTATCACCCTTGAGCCTAAGCTATTCGAAGTTTGGAGGCTTGACCTTGATGGTCCTCTCTCAAATCCATATCAGAACTGTAGATTTGTGATTTTCCGACCACGCTTCGGCATATTCAAGCACCGGAAGCTTGATTCCTGACCTTTTTGACTCAGGATCTGATCTTGTTCTTCCAAGCCTTTCTCATTTTCTAGGGTTTCTCTGAAACCCTAAACTATTTGAGGTTCTTTCTCCGTTATTTGTTTAGATATTTGTTATGTCTATAATCTTCTTGATGTTTCAAGTGTTTTCCCCCAAAATTTCCTCCTCAAAATTGTTTGATTTCAAATTAGGGTTTCTGAAAGTCTTTCGATTCTTGTTGTTCTTTTCATTTAGATGTTTGTCTGTATTATGATCGTATGTTTTCCTCCTCTATTACGCATATATTGTCTTTCTACTTTTATATATTTATGCTCACATGATTAGTCTATTTTTCTCAGTCTTCTACCATGCGTATTTACTACTGAGTTTCTTGATGTTTTACTTTTCTGAACTATGTTCGTGTTCTTGTTAGGGATGTTTCATCTGTTCTGTTTAAACCCGCATCAAGTTCCGAAGTTTTCTGAACATATTCTTCATGACTTAAAGTGGTTTTCTTTTTTTTGATTGTTGAAGCCTGCTATTGTATTTGCCTAATTCTCGTGAGGCTCCTTGAGTTTGTTCAGTTGCCTTCTCGCTTCTATGTTTGATTCGATGGGGAAATGCTAGAATTTGGGGTTTATTTGGGTAAATTGAATTAGGGTTCCACTTTGGGGACCTTGTACCTTCAGAATCACTATGAGTCTCTCGCTAAACTCGTATTCTTTTGTTTGTAATTCTAAACACTTCAATGTTAGACTCTTCTATTTGAATTGTTTTCTTTATATGAGAGAAACTCCTCTTTCAAGGTTTTAGTGATTGCTTGATTGATTTTGGATCCCTTTGATAGGGTCTTGACTGATTAACACTGATTTACTTTGGATAAGCCCTGTTTACCTATTTCTGGTTTGGTTCATTCGATTTAAAACCTGGTACTCTGATTTTGTTAATGGTTTTATTCATTCCATTTCCTTTCTCTTTACAAAGCAAGTATTTTTGAAACTTTTCCTTAAATATACCGCACGTATTTTCCCTTATTATGCTACTGTGAAGCATTTTACTCAAATTTCCTTTCCTTGTTTACACTATACGTTTGAAATTAAATCCCTTGACTAAAGGGAGAATATTTGAGACTGATTTTAAAAGGTTTTCTTACGTTTCTTGTTTGGTTCTCTACACTATAAAAGGGGTTGCCCTTTTGAACTTTAAAATGGTGGACATTGACAAAATCAATCTGATTACTTCTTACCCTCAAATACACTTAGCATTTTTTTAGAAAAACATTCGAGTTCCCTGAACTCAAAAGAATAAAGTTTCTCTGATTGTGGCTTTGCTTTGCAAGAATCCTGCCTTCTTTGCTTATTTTTCCTAAAACAGGTATGTCACTTTTGTTAATTTCTGCCACTCCCCTATGTGTTATTCTTCAGTCGATTCTTTGTTTGGTTTACTGCTTCCATAATGTAATTTTTTTCAAGTTGGTTTGTTTCTTTGCTCTTCTCCTATATGATCCCTATCCCTAATTCCCTTTATATATTTGAGCTATGGTTAATAAAACCTAACAATATTTGATGTTGTTGTTCAAGGACATGAACTGGACTCCTCGAGTCCTAAACTCTCTCAATTCCCTTCCCCATTTCCCTTTCTATGTTGCTGAGTTTGAGACTTTGGTCTGGCAGTGCCCTAATCACTGTCCACACCACAGTCTGACCTTCAATAGGTCGATACTCTTACTTGTTTCCTGAATAGGCTGGTTAGGGGTGTACCAGTCTACCTTATGGTTGGGCATGACCACCAGCCTGCCTTGGCACTCCCTAACCCCCCATATTGCACTTGCACTCATTCTTAGAACTTAAGTTTTGCCCCTCTCTTGTGAGCCTTGCGTTGGGATCCCTGAGCTCCCTTTGAACATGGACACTTGAGGGTTGACTCTTCCACACTGAACTATAACTCATTCTGTTTAATATCTTGGGTGTAAGCACTGCCTGGAGTTCCTGAAACTCCTTGGATCTCTGAAACACCCTAGATAAGAGAAGGCTTTAGAATCTTTATCTCGGAAGTGATTAAATCTCATATTGTTAGACACTAAGTCTGAATTAGGTTCCTTGGATGTAGTAGATAGCTTCTGATGTACTTTTAATTTCACTCTTATTTTACTGGTCTGTAATAATTTGTATAAACTTATGGGGATTTAGTTAAAAAGGGACGGGGGTTACTTTTACGTACAAAGGGTAGAAACCATGACTATAGGATTTAATTTAAGGTCTGTGCATCTTCACACGTAGAAACCATGCCTATAGGATTTAATTTTTGATCTGTGCAACTTCACACATAGAAACCATGCCTATAGGATTTAATTTCTGATTTGTGCAACTTCACACGTAGAAAGAATGTCTATAGGGATTAACTTCTAATTTTCTGCAACTAAGCATATAGACATCATGCCTATATGGGCTTGCATTTCTGCACATAATAACGTCGTTAAGAAAGAACTTAGGTTTAATAATAAAATAGCATATAGATATCATTGTTCATCAGGCTTCTATTAACATTTGAAAAAGTGTTAATATCAGTTAACGCACAGAAAGCATGCCTAGAGAAACTTCGAATCTAAACCATCTCATTCGTTCAAAATAGTACCAATTGCTGAAATTAGTATTTACTTTTGGTAAACCTGGCAGTCTTCTGCATTTTTTTGAACCTCGTAAATTGACAAACCTTTTCTAAATAAATCAGCTTTTTTCTAAAACTCACTCTTTTCTGATGAGATTCGTAAAAATTTTCCAATTAGTCTGCATGTCCTCTGAAGTTCATTTCTATTCTGTTAAACCTTTTCAAAATAGTACAGTCTTTTCGGAAACTCATTTTACTCTGATAACACTTGGTAACCTTTTATAATCAGTTTGCTTTTTCGAAATTTCTAGTCCTATTCAACACATAGACCAAGGGTTAATTAATCAATAGGATCAGTTTTTGACAACTGCATTCGAGCGAGCCTAATGCGGACTTACTGTCTAAAAATATGTGTTGAACCAGTCCATTTATCTCTTTAATTTAAGACTAAGCCAGTACCTGCGAGACATGCTAAACTCTATGGCTTTATCTGATTTAAGCAGGCTTACTTGAGCCCTACTTGTTTATTTGTTTTCCCCTTACTTGCATTATGTGTTTTGATTGACGCCTTAGTATTTTGTCCTTTGAAAACTCTCAAAAGGCCCCAAATCCCTTTCCTTTTAGGACTAGTAATCCCAAATGCCTCCGGGACTGATAGGATTGGGACGGGTACTAGCACGCAGTAAGTAATGGATATGATGACCGGTGCGCTAATATCATGTGCGACCCCTCTTCTGACGAGTGTACGCCGGTTATTGCATTGATGTGATCCATATTATTTACAAACTTAGGACCCCATTTTCCCTTTACTTGTTCTTTTTTATGTTTTTCTTTCAAACTAACTTCCTGTATTTCCTACTTTTTTTTAGATTCTTAAACTTGTTTGCAATACAATGTGAAAACCCTGTTCTTTATTTTCTACTTGTCTTCTTCATTTCTTAAAGTCACAATTGTAGCATGGTCAGGAACCACACTAGTGGATCTTGAGGGGCGCCTAACACCTTCCCCTCGAGATAATTTCTAGCCCTTACCCAAACTCTGGTTCTTCATTTCAAATTCTTTCTTTATAGTGTCCTAATGCACTATAATCATTTGGTGATGACTCTCCAAACTCCAAAAAACCCAATTACTTCAAAGGAATTGAGTTGTCCTCCCCAATGTCATATACCCGATTTCGAACTCCGTTTGGAAAAAAAGGGGGCGTCGACAGCATGGCAACTCTGCTGGGGATCTTTAGGATTTTACCATTGCATGCTGCTTGTGACTTTCTTATCTAATTAATTGCTTTATTTACTCTCTTTTATTCTTCTGCTATGAAACTAACTTGGATCTTCATGTCTTTTTTTTCTTTTAACTGCTTTCCTTTACTGCTTTATTTCAATATTGTTGTAATTACAAGCAATTATTGTAATCATTTATCTTATGAATGTGGAAATACATGTCAATTTGTTTCATTCTTGTAAATTGCATCTTCAACATTATATTCCACTCGTGCCAAACAAATACCATAGAAATGCTTATAATGAATGGTTTCGCTCTTCTAATATTATCACCCTTTAAATTCGGCAAAGGCATATTTGCGGTAAAACCAGTCGATCAGTGGTGCAGTCGACGGTTCCATGCCTTTCCCTCTTGAGTTGTCCGCTCAAGGGTACCTCTCTAATACCCCAATAGAAACCTTACTCCGTTTAAACTGTACATGCATCATGGTCAAACCTAGTCGAGTCTGTTATGTTATCCACACAATGACTCATTAGGATAGCCTTGTCCAAAGTCCATCGAGTTTCCATGAAACCCAAACGGACACCTCCATGTTCTGTGCATTTATTTGGAGAACTAAATGCTTGCTGTGCTAATTATTGGTTTAAATAGTCGAGTCTGGTGGGGTAAGGGCCTAACGCTTTGTTTTGCAGAAAATGAGGCACGAAGTCCCCAAATTTGGCATCGTAACCAACATTCATCCAAGACTTCTAAATTAGTGAAAAGATATAGCTGTCAGTGCCAACAAGTGACTAGGGTATTTGGAACGTGGTCTAGTTGAACTAGAAGGAAAGTTTATCAAGAGGATTGAAGACTGTCAAAATGTTGAAGGGAATGCAGATTAACATTTGGCCCGAGCTTATTTACTGCTAGTACTATACGAGCTAGTGAAGCTGTTCCAGGGAGACAAATATGCCGAATCAGGGGAAGGTCTTTCTAGGACAAAGTAGTTAGGAGTCTTTTATTTTGCTTTAATGATGTAATAAGGCCAATGGCCACTAAGGCCAATGGCCACTAGTGACATTTTACTCTCTGTTATTTAGTGCCGTCTTGGATTCGTCTTATTTTTATCAATAAAATGGGGCATTTAGCGTTATAACTTCTCCAAACTAATTTGTTGCTAGGCCTACCTCAGGCACAATGGGGCACCCAAATTAGGACGAGATTTATATTCTTGCACAATGTGTTTAAATACTGCATTATTTTTCTCATAATCCGTACTAACTTATTACCTTTTGTTTTTCTTTTATTTTTATTCCCCTGCCCAAAGGTTAGTTCGTGCATTCTGGCACCATCATCATACTCCACAAGATCCAATGGCCCTCTACCTATGCCTCCTCCGAGTCCTATCCGGAACAAGAACAAAGGTAGAATGGGACATTCAAACGTCAGAAAGGAAATTGAAAGAACTGAGATTCCTCAGGGTACCCCAGTCACTAAGGAAACTACTGCCCAGTTTGAGCAGAAATTATTGAAGTTCCGAGAAGAACTGGATTAGGTTCGAAACTTAGCGAACTTATCATTCTCTCTGACCGCTTCTTATGTCAACTTTCCCAACACCCAAAATCCCGCACCTCCACAAAACACCCCATAACTATAGATACAACCCACTCATGCTCAACACTGCAACACATGCCACACTCTAAACAACACTCCACTACTTATTCCTGAACAACTGAACACCACAAACGACCACGTCCACAACATTCCTGAAGAACTGTACCCCACTTCACTCAACCAATCTCAAGTGCACCTGAGTCTGATGATAAATACTCTCTTGTTAGAAACCTGGCCGGAGAACTCAAGAAGTTGACCAGTCGAGTCCAGGGCGTGGAAGGAAACAAAGGCATTGAGGGACTGAGTTATGAGCACCTCTGCATTCAGCCAGATGTTGAACTTCCGAAGGGGTACAAACCTCCCAAGTTTGAAATGTTAGATGGAATAGGTGATCCTAGAGTCCATTTAAGGACATATTGCGACAAACTGGTTGGAATCGGAAAAGATGAGAAGATCTGTATGAAGCTCTCTATGAGGAGTCTAAAAGTGGATGATTTATCTTGGTACATCATCCAAGACCCTAAGAAGTGAAATAATTGGGTAGATACGGCGTGATATTTCATGGATAGGTTTCGATTCAATATAGAGAATGTATCGGATGTATTCTACATCTAGAATTTGAAGAAGAAACCAACCGAGACATTTCACGAGTATGCTACTCTTTGGAGATCAGAGGCTGCTAAGTTCAGGCCGACCTTAGAAGAGGAGCAGATGAATAGATTCTTCGTCCAGGATCAGGATCCACAATATTACGAAAGATTGATGCTGATTGAGGGATAGAAATTCTCTGATATCATCAAGCTGGGGGAAAAAATTGCGGAAGGCATTAAGAATGGTATGTTTGCTAATCTTGAAGCATTGTAGGCCACCAACAAGGCTTTACAGTCTGGTGGCACATCCAAGAAGAAGGATGTGAGCACCGTGATGGTCGCACAGGGAGACAAATCACCATTGAAATACCACACTTACCCCTCACCTTCGCTAACATATTAGGCTATCCGGAATTACCAAGCACCCACACCCTCTTACCAAAATCTACCACCCATTTACCAATCATCTCCACCTCTCACATATCAACCCACCTCACCCATATACTCTCAACCCGCACCTATCTACCAAGCTTATAATACACAACCCCTCACTACCAATCACCCCCCACTCACCCAAGTTTCCCTATACCTAGGCCATTGACCGCAGACCTTCCAGACAATACATATCCATCGCCGAACCAATTGACCAGCTATATGAGAGACTTAAAGCTGTTGGTTACGTCACCCCTATCCCAGCCATAACTCCAGAAAATCCTTCCCAATGGGTTAACCCAAACAAAAGTTGTGTGTACCATTCTGGCATGAAGGGACATATCATTGATGAATGCCGCTCATTGAAGGACAAGATTCAAACCCTGATCGACAATAAGGTCATCATGCAAAGGAGCCTGCTCGTAATGTTCACAATAAACCTCTGCCTGACTACAAAGGTAGAGACATTCACATGATCGAAATAGAAGATGATTGGGACACCAAGAGGTCGATAGGATTGATTGCTGAGAGTGATGAGCCAAAGAAACCAGCGGTCACACTTAACCCAATTGTTGTGCAGAATTAGCCCTCTAGGGGCGATGAAGTAAACATGTTTATACCTCTCGTATTTGAAGCACCTTCTTCTACAAAGGCGCCCATACCAATTGAGGTTGAGTTTGGAGTTTCAAAAGCACCTGCACCCTTTGAAGTTGATGTGTTACCACCAAGGGTGCCTATTCCTGTAGCAATATCAGACATAACACCATTCCACTCAAATGCCATACCATGGTATTACGCAGCTGAAACTAGGAGGAGAGGAAACGCCAAAACTATAGAAGCAATTGCTGTGCAGGATATGACCAGAATAGGCAGAGTTTACACTCCAGAACACCTAGCTGACCCCAGCAAACAAGCCTCTGGATGGCCTATTGAAACTAGGCCTGATGATCTTTGGAGAAAAATACAAGCTAAGGAGTACTCGGTCGTTGAGAAGTTGAACAAAACACCAGCGCAGATCTCCATCCTAGCTCTTTTGTAGAGCTCTAAAGCACACAAAAATGCCTTGACGAAGATATTGAGTAAAGCTTATGTGCCCAGCAACGTAACTAGAGACGAAATGGAAAATATGATAGGGCAAGTATTGGAGAGCCACAAAATAACCTTCCACAAATATGAGCTGCCAGCGAAAGGGCTGAGTCATAACAAGGCACTACATATCACCTTGCAATACGAGGATTATTTCATTACTAGAGTCCTAATCGACGGAGGATCCAGCCTCAATATCTGTCCGCTGATAACTCTCAGAACATTGGGAAAGAGCCTGCATGAGATCAAAGTTGGAGCCATCAATGTCAAAGCCTTCGATGGATCCCTAAGGTCTACTAGTGTTTAAATCAGTCTATGTTTGCAGATGGGGCCAACTTGGTTCGACGTTGACTTTAAAGTAATAGACATCCCGACATCCTACAACTTATTGTTAGGACGACCATGGATCCACACAGCTAGAGCTGTAGCATCAACCTTGCATCAGGTAGTGAAATTTGAATGGAATCACCAAAAGGTGATTATTGATGACGATGGTAGTAACCCATATATAGTCGCCAGACCATCCCGATGATTGGAGGCCGAAGGAGAATAGGAAGAGAAATATACCACCACATTAAAAGGGTCAACGCTATAGACAAGGATAAATGGTGAGATAACATGATTGAAAGTATCCTGAATTGGTGTGGGTACGAACCTGGAAAGGACTCGGCAAAAACCTCCAGGGAATTACCAAACCCATAAAGCTGAAGAAACACGGTACTACATTTGGTTTAGGGTATGAATACACATGGAAAGAGTTGGATGACTGGTCGTCACCATGGCGCGGCCCCTATTATCCCCTGGAGCATCCGATACCTTGCTTGGAGCAGACTTTCCAACAGGTAGATACTATATATGGGTCAAAAGAAGATGAATCATTGGCAGCCATAAAGAATTTGTTGCTGAACGATGATGATATGGACTGTTGTGTTGTTTTCGAGGAGGAAAGAGAGGAAGGCCCTTCCATACAAGCTGTGAGTAGAGGAAAATGCCTCAGCAATTGGTCAATAAGAACCACTAGGGCTCGGAAAGCTTCGGAGTAGCAAGTCTAAATAAAAGCACCATGCATCTTATTTTACTTTTTACTAGCTAATTTTCTTTCCGCATTGTCTTTAATTTTGAAAAGAGCTCCGATGTTCCAAACAATTATGAATTTAATCAAAACATTTCAGTTTATCATATATCTCGATATTATTATTTTCTCTATCATTTACTCTATTTACATATCATTATTATTACTTACTTTAAAGATGAACCAACGAATGTGACTTGCAATAAAACAACACAACAAACGGATACAAATTTAGAAGAGGATGATATACCAGAAGAGGTCATCAGAGAGGTTGAGAATTTTCAGAATAAGCCTAAGTCTAACTTGGACAAACTGAGATCGTTAATTTGGGAGATACAGAAAATGTAAAGAGACGCGCATCAATGTTCACCTGTCTCCATCAGAAAGAAGGAGTACACGGAGTACTTAAGGGAATATGAGGACATATTTTCCTGGTCATACGATGATATGACTGGTCTCAGTGCATCCATTGTAGCTCACAAATTGCCAACAGACTCAATATGTCCGCCGGTGAAGCACAAGCTCAAGAAATTCAAATCCGATATGAGTTTGAAAATCAAAAAAGAGGTTTCAAACCAGGTCAAAGCCAAGGTTCTCAGGGTAGTGGAATATCCAACATGGTTAGCCTACATCGTGCCAATACCAAAGAAGGATGGAAAGGTTAGAGTCTGTGTCGACTACCGGGATCTTAACCGGGCCAGTCCCAAAGATGACTTGACCTTACCAAACATACACATTCTTATCGACAGCTGCACCAAGCATGAGTTGCAGTTTTTTGTTGATTGTTTCACTGGGTATCATCAGATATGGATGGATGAGGAAGATGCAGAGAAAACGACTTTCATCACGCCGTGGGGAATGTAATGTTAAAAAATGATGCCATTTGGTTTGAAGAATGCGGGGGCCACCTATATGAGAGCCATGACTACTATCTTTCACGACATGATACATGAGGAGATTGAGGTGTATGTAGATGATGTCATCATCAAATCCAAACAAGACACTGATCATATGGAAGATTTGAGAAAGTTCTTCAACAGGCTAAAGAGGTAAAATCCCGGGTTTCCTCGTGAGTCGCCGAGGAATAGAATTAGATCCATCAAAAGTCCATGTCATTCAAGAACTGCCACCGCCAAAGAACAAAAAAGGACGTGATGAGTTTCTTGGGAAGACTCAACTATATCAGCCAGTTCATAGCTCAGTCCACGATCATTTATGAACCCATCTTTAAAATGTTGAAAAAGGATATTGCTACCAAGTGGACTGATAATTGTCAGAAAGCCTTTGACGGAATCAAGGAATACCTATCAACGCCGCTAGTCTTGGTGGAGAACTAGGAAGACCCCTATTGCTTTACCTTGCGGTATTCGATAGAGCCTTCGGTTGTGTTCTGGGACAACATGACGAAACGGGGAGAAAGGAGCAAGCCATCTGCTATCTCAGTATGAAGTTTACCCCGTACGAGGCTCGGTATTCTCTTATAGATCGCACTTATTGTGCTCTGACTTGGGTAGCTCAGAAATTGAGGCATTATTTCTTTGCCTACACTACTTATCTTATATCAAGAATGGACCCGCTGAAATATATCTTCCAGAAACCCATGCCCACTGGCAAGCTCGCCAAGTGCCAAATCTTGCTAAGTGAATTTAACATTGTTTACGTGACTCAGAAGGCAGTCAAAGGACAAACCTTGGTGGATCATCTCGCCAAGAATCCCATGGACGCAGAATACGAGCCCCTAAAAACGTATTTTCCCGATGAAGAGCTAACTTTCATAGGAGAAGATATTGCAAAATCCTATGATGGGTTGAGAATATTTTTTGACAGAGCCTCAAATTTCAAACGAGTTGGCATAGAAGTAGTCCTAGTATCAAAAACCGACCAGCTTTACCCGGTATCCACCAAGCTCAGATTCCTTCCCACCAATAATATGACCGAATATGAAGCTTGCATCTTGGGGCTCAAAATGGCCATTGACATGAACATTCAGGAGTTGCCAGTGAACGGGGATTAAGACTTGCTCATATATTAGGCTCAAGAATAATGGGAAACCAAGAACTCTAAGATACTCTCCTACTTGCATCACACACAGGAGTTAAGGAAACGATTCACAAAGATAGAATTTCAGAACGTCCCCAGGGTCTAGAAGGAGTTTGCTGATGCATTAGCTACTTTATCATCCATGATCCAGCATCCAGACACTAATTTCATTGATCCCATCCCGGTAAAGATTTATGATCAGCTAGCTTATTGTGCTCACGTTGAGAAAGCAGCAGACGGAAAACCATGGTTCCATGACATCAAGGAGTACTTGACAATAGGAAAGTATCCAAAACTTGCCAACACTACTCAGAAGTGCAAACTTCGGAGGTTATCTAATAACTTCTTTCATGGTGCAGGAATCCTGTACAGGAGGACTCCCGATTTAGGTTTACTAAGGTGTGTCGAAGCAAAAGAAGCATCCAGACTATTGGATGAAGTGCACGCAGGGACCTGTGGGCCGCATATGAATGGTTTTGTCTTAGAAAAGATGATACTCCGAGCAGGGTATTTTTGGATGACTATGGAAACAGACTATATCCAATATGTTCCCAAATTCCATCGTTGTTAGATACATGTAGATATGATAAAGGTGCCTCCAAACGAGCTTACTGGAATAAGCTCACCATGGCCATTTGCCACTCGGGGAATGGATGTTATCGGACCTATCGAGCCCCATTGATCAAACAAGCACAGGTTCATTCTAGTGGCAATTAATTATTTCACCAAATGGGTCGAAGCAACATTATACACGGTTGTAACTAAGAAAGTTGTGATAGATTTCGTCCGCAACCACATTGTTTGTCGGTTCAAAATTCCGGAATCAATAATCACTGATAATGGTTCCAACCTCAACAACGACTTGATGAAAGCAATGTGGGAAACATTCAAGATCAAACACAAGAACTCAACAACCTACAGGCCTTAGATGAATGGAGCTATAGAGGTAGCCAACAAAAATATCAAGAAGATACTAAGGAAGATGATCGAAAGGCACAAACAATGGCATGAGAAATTATCATTCTCCTTATTGGGATACCGTACCACAGTCCGCACATCGACTGAGCAACTTTATACATGCTGGTTTATGGTGCAGAGGCAGTCATCCCCATCGAGGTAGAAATTACCTTCTTGAGGATCATACCAGAAGCAGAGTTGGATGACGCAGAATGGGTAAAAGGTCGCTATGAGCACTTAGCCCTTATAGATGGGAAAAGGATGAATGCAGTTTGCCACAATCAGTTGTATTAGAACAGAATGTCCAGAGTCTTCAACAAAAGAGTTAAGCCAAGGAAGTTTACACCAGGGCAGCTGGTGTTAAAGAAAATATTCCCACATAAAGATGAAGCCAAGGGGAAATTCTCTCCCAACTGGCAAGGTCCGTACATGGTTCACCGGGTTCTGACCAGAGGAGCCCTTATTCTTGCAGAAGTGGACGAAGAAGTCTGGCCGAAGCCAATCAATTTAGATGCAGTAAAACGATACTATGTGTAACCATTTATGATTCCCTTTATTATGTAATTTGAACTACGCCTGACTTGATTCCCATTTAAGAGGGGATACGTAGGCAGCCCTATAGTTCGGTCACAATTTAATAAAAATTTCATTTCCCCTACTATTGGAACTGGGGCAGAATTTTGAGGAGAACCATCAAAATTCTGAAGTTAGTTTTCAACCATTCATCGCCAGGATTGCCACTCCAGTAAACTGGGGCATAATTTTAAAGAGGACACTCAAAATTCTGAAGTTGATTTTTCAACCGTTCAGCGCAGCCGTCAGAAGTGCCAACCCAGTAAACTGGGGCAGAATTTGGAGGAGGACCCTCAAAATTCTGGAGCGAGAGAGGTTGCAATATCTTGAACCACGTCGCAGTCGTCGATTCATCTAAAGAAAACTATTTTTGCTTGTATACTTACGTTATATTTACTAAATCATGCATAACTATTGTTCAAATTGCTGCTATTTAGCGATGCTACCCCAATGATACACAACGGCAGAAGCCAGGGGAAAACGAACTAACCTTTCCCTTTACAGAACTCACAATTTTTCGTTGGATATAGGAACTTGACTTGTAATATCATTGGGTATATTTATGCAAGCATACTTTCCCAAGAATGCAACTTCTCAGAATCATCATTTATTCGCAATTGCTATCCGTACACAACATCCTCAATAGTTACGATATCGCAATCAGCTATCAGCTAAGAGATCTTACTACTATCCGTCCTTTTACATTCTTGCATTGCGTAAGGCTACTCTTCTGCCTTCCGAGACTAAGCACTGTCTCCATCTGCATCATTTGCATAAGGCTACTCATCTGCCTTTCGAGGTTAAGCTCTACCTCCATTTGCATTTCTGCATAAGGCTAATCTTCTGCCTTTCGAGACTAAGCACTGTCTCCATCTGCATTATTTGCATAAGGCTCCTCATCTGCCTTTCAAGGTTAAGCTCTACCTCCATCTGCATTTCTGTGTAAGGCTACTCTTCTACCTTTCGAGACTAAGCGCTGTCTCCATCTGCATCATCTGCACAAGGCTACTCTTCTGCCTTTCGAGACTAAGCTCTGTCTCCATCTGCATTCATGCATAAGGCCACTCTTCTGCCTTTCGAGACTATGCCCTGTCTCCATTTACCTCATTTGCATATGGCTACTCTTCTGCCTTTCGAGACTAAGCCCTATCTCTATCTGCATCATTTGCATGAGGCTACTCTTCTGCCTTTCGAGACTAAGCTCTGTCTCCATCTGCACTTCTGCATAAGGCTACTCATCTGCCTTCCGAGGTTAAGCTCTACCTCCATCTACATTTCTGTATAAGGCTACTTATCTGCCTTCCGAGGTTAAGCTCTACCTCTATCTATATTTCTGCATAAGGCTACTTATTTGCCTTCCGAGACTAAGCACTATCTCCATCCATATCTTGCATGGCTGAAACACTACCTCTTTATTTTTCTCGCACGACTGCAATATCACCACCTTCATTTAATTTTTGCATATGCTGAAATACCACCATTTCTCGCATGGGCTGAAAGATCGCCACCCTTTTGTATTTTATGGGCTGAAAGATCAGCAACCTATTCAAATGCGCCATGGTTCGGAGGCACCATCCTCATAGCCCGAGAACATCATTTCGCCTGTAAATCTTTACTTATGCGCTTCATGGCCCAGCACGTCATGGTCCGAGGACGTCATCCCAACCATCCAAAGACAACATTCATGGTCCAACGGGAACTTGCATCACTTTTAAGTTTCTGTACGATATACGCCTGTAACGCTCACTTGCATGTACACCGACTAGCAATGACTGTCTCAGCAGGAGCGATCCCGCTCCAGTTCACGCAGCCTATCAGACTTCAAATACCTCTTGCCACTTAAACATCGTGTCCGTCTCTTTCAGATCTCCATTGTCACATTCCGTCAATGGTTCTTGAACTACATATGGCCTAATTCCTGTAAAACCGGGGATATGTAGGCAGCTCAGAAACCAGAGCTCGGTCCGATCAAAATTGGCCATCTTATCTTTACTTGACAACTCTTTCATCCTCCTCGGGTAAAGAGGGGCGAATGTTGATACTCAATTTTTGCCTAGGTAATTTTATACCCAAATACTTCCAAAATAGCATATGTGTGTATATATAACCACACCTATGATTTTTGGCATTTTTAATGATTTTTAAACCTATTTACTGCCTATTTTCATACCATAAAATCCAATAATTATCCCCCAAATTATCATTCGTGGTGAATAATTTATTTCATTCTCATATATACACCAAAATATAATTAAGGTAATTTTTGTACATTTTTTACAAATTTATTTTGTATGTTTAAAGCTAAATTGCATGTAATTGAAACTACAGCCTATCTTACGATTAATAGTGTTTATGATTATAAAACTATTTCCAGTATTTTTGAATTAACATTTATATAGTATTTGTTTACTCAGTATTTTTTATGTATTTTTAAAATCGTTATTACTAGTTTTAAAAAATGAAAAGGGAAAAAATGTCTATTTAGCACTTAGCCTATTTTTTATTTCAATAACATCCTTTCTCCCTTTCAATTGAAGCCTTAATTTGGCCCAATTCCGCCCCCAAATTAAGCGACCCAATTACTAAAATACCCAACCCGCGATCCGTTCTTAAACCCGCCCGGTGTTCTTCAAAATCCAAGTCGTTGATCATTTTTTATCAACGGTTGATATCCTCCATTTCCTTTTTTAACCGCCTAATCCCTCTAACCCTAGGTCATTTTCACAAGGGCACTGCCCTCGAAACCCCTCGTTTCTGAAACGTTCTCTAACCTCTCTCTAACCCTAATCGCCTCCCACCTTATCTCACCTCATTCCCACCGGAATCAATGGTGCCTCCAGCCATGGATGGCCTGTGCTCACCCTCTATCACCCCTGAGCCTAAGCTACTCGAAGTTTGGAGGCTTGACCTTGATGGTCCTCTCTCAGATCCATCTCAGACCTGTAAATCTGTGATTTTTCGGCCATGCTCCGGTATATTCAAGAACTGGAAGCTTGATTCCTGACCTTTTTGACTCAGGATCTGATCCTGTTCTTCCAAGCCTTTCTCATTTTCTAGGGTTTCTTAGAAACCCTAAACTATTGGAGGTTCTTTATTCGTTATTTGTTTAGATCTGTGCTATGTCTATGTTCTTCTTGCTGTTTCGAGTGTTTTCCCCTAAATTTCCTCCTCAATATCGTTTGATTTCAAATTAGGGTTTCTGAAAGTATTTCAATGCTTATTGTTCTTTTCTTTTAGATGTTTGTCTGTATTATCATCGTATGTTTTCCTCCTCTATTATGCATGTATTGTCTTTTTACTTTTATATATGTATGCTCACATGATTAGTCTATTTTCTCACTCTTCCACCATGCGTAGTTACTACTGAGTTTCTTGATGTTTTGCTTTTCTAAACTTTGTTCGTGTTCTTGTTAAGCGTGTTACATCTGTTCTGTTTAAACCCGCATCCTTTCTTAAGTTCCGAAGTTTTTCTGAACATGTTCTTCATGCCTTAAAGTGGTTTTCTTTCTTTGATTGTTCAAGCCTGCTATTGTATTTGCCTGATTCTCATGAGACTCCTTGAGTCTCGCTTTTGTGTTTAATTCGATGGGGAAACCCTAGAATTTATGGGTTTTCTTGGTAAATTGAATTGGGGTTCAACTTGGGGACCATGTACATTTAGACTCACTTTGAGTCTCTGGCTGAAATCGTATTATGTTGTTTATAATTCTAAACACTTCACTGTTAGACTCCTTTGTTTTAATTTTCTGCTTTATATGTGAGAAACTCCTCTTCCAAGGTTTTGGTGACTGCTTGATTGATTATGGATCCCCTTTGACAGGGTCTTGACTGGTTGCCACTTATTTTCTTCGGTTAAGCTATGTTTACCTATTTCTGGTTTGGGTCATTCGATTTAAAACCTGGTACTCTTAATTTTTTATATGGTTTGATTGATTCCCTTTCCTTTCTCTTTACAAATCAAGTATTATAGAAACTTTTCCTTGAATACACCTCACGTATTTTCCCTTCTTATGCTACTATGAAGGATTTTACTCAAATTTCCTTTCCTTGTTTACACTTTCCGTTTGAAATTAAATCCCTTGACTAAAGGGATAATATTTGAGACTAATTTTAAAAGGTTTTCTTACCTTTCTTGTTTGCTTCTCTACACTATAAAAGGGGCTGCCCATTAGTACTTAAAAAAGGTGGACTTTGACACAATGAATTTGATTACTTCTTACTCTGAAATACACTTAGCATTGTTTTTAAAACACATTCGAGTTCCATGTACTCACAAGCATAAAAGTTCTCTGATTGTGGCTTTGCTTTGCAAGAATCCTGCCTTCTTTGCTTATTTTTCCTAAAACTGGTATGTCACTTTTGTTAATTTCTGCCACTCCCCTATGTGTTTATTCTTTAGCCCATTCTTTGTTTGGTTTAGTGCGTCCATAATGTAATTTTTTGCAAGTTGGTTTGTTTCTTTGCTCTGCTCCTATATGAATACCTATCACCAATTCCCTTTATATGTTTGAGCTATGGTTCAGAAAATATGAAAACATTTGATGTTGTTGTTCATGGACATGAACTGGACTCCCCAAGTCCAAATCTCTCTCAATTCCCATCCCCATTTCCCTTTCTATGTTGTTGGGTTTGAGACTTTGGTCTGGCAGTGCCCTAATCACTGTCCAGACCATAGTCTAACCTTCAATAGGTCGATACTCTTACTTGTTGGCTGCATAGGCTAGTCAGGGGTGTGCCAGTCCACCTTATGGCTAGGCATGACTACCAACCTTCCTTGGCACTCCTTAACCCCCCTCTATTGCACTTTCACTCATTCTTTGAACTTAAGTACTGCCCCTCTCATGTGAGCCTTGCCTTGGGATCCCTGAGCTCCCTTTGAACTTGGACACTTGAGGGTTGGCTCTTTCACACTGTACTATAACTCATTCTGTTTAATATCTTGGGTGTATGCACTACCTGGAGTTCCTAAAACTCCTTTGATCTCTGAAACACCCTATATAAGAGAAGGCTTTAGAATCTTGATCTCAAGTGTAGTTCAATCTCATATTGTTAGACACTAAGTGTGAATTAGGTTCCTTGGATGCAGCTAATAGCTTCTGATGTACTTTTAATTTCAGTCTTATTTTACTGGTCAGTAATAATTTGTATAAACTCATGGGGATTTAGTGAAAAGGGGAGGGGGTTACTTTTACACTCAAAGGGTAGAAACCATGACTAAAGTATTTAATTTCTGATCTGTGCAACTTCACACCTACAAATCATGCCTATAGGATTTTATTTCTAATCTGTGCAACTTTACACATAGAAACCATGCCTATAGGATTTAATTTATGATGTGTGCAACTTCACACGTAGAAAACATGTCTATAGGGATTAACTTTTAATTTTCTGCAACTAAGCATATAGACACCATACCAATAGGGGCTTGCATTTCTGCACATAATAACGCCGTTAGGCAAACAGTTAGGTTTAATAATAAAATGACATATATATATCATTTTTCATCAGGCTTCTATTAACGTTTGAAAAAATGTTAAAATTAGTTAACGCATAGAAAGCATGCCTATAGGAACTTTGAATCTAAACCGTCTCATTCGTTCAAAACTGTACTAATCGCTGAAATTAGTATTTACTTTGGTAAAACTGGCAGTCTTCCGCATTTTTCTGAACCTCGTAAATTGACAAACCTTTTCTAAATAAATCGACATTTTTTTGAAACTCACTCTTTTCTGATAAGATTCGTGAAACTTTTCCAATTAGTCTGCATGTCCTCTGAAGTCCATTTCTTTTCTGTTAAACCTTTTCAAAATAGTACATTCTTTTCGGAAACTCATTTTACTCTGATAACAATTGGTAACCTTTTATAATAAGTTTGCTTTTTCGAAATCGCTAGTCCTATTCAACACATAGACAAAGGGTTAATTAATCAATTGGATCAGCTTTTGACAACTGCATTCGAGCGAGCCTAATGCGGACTTCCTGTCTAAAAATATGTGTTGAACCAGTTCATTTATCGCTTTAATTTAAGACTAAACCAGTACGTATGAGACATGCTAAACTCTATGGATTTATCTGATTTAAGGAGGCTTAATTGAGCCCTGCTTGTTTATTTGCTTTCCCCTTACTTGCATTATGTGTTTTGCTTGATACCTTAGTATTTTGTCCTTTGAAAACTCTCAAAAGGCCCCAAATCCCTTTCCCTTTAGGACTAATCGTCCCAAATGCCTCCGGGACTGATATGATTGGGACGGGTATTAGCATGCAGTAAGTAACGAGACATTTCGCGCTCTAATACCTTTATGGGGTGGGAAGGGTAGAATATGGATATGACGACCGGTGCGCTTATATCACGTGCGAACCCTCTTCTGAGGAGTGTACGCGGGATATTGCATTGATGTGATCCATATTATTTACAAACCTAGGACCCCTTTTTCCCTTTACTTGTTCTTTTTTTAAGTTTTTCTTTCAAACTAACTTCCTGTATTTCCGACTTTTTTTTTTTTTTTTTCAAATTCTTAAACTTGTTTGCAGTACTATGTGAAAACCCTCTTCTTTATTTTTTACTTGTCTTCTTCATTTATTAAAGTCACAATTGTAGCATGGACGGGAACCACACTAGTGGATCTTGAGGGGTGCCTAACACCTTCCCATCGAGATAATTTCTAGCCCTTACCCAAACTCTGATTCTTCATCTTAAATTCTTTTTTAATAGTGTCTTAATGTACTATAATCATTAGATGGCGACTCTCCAAACTCCAAAAACCCAATTCCTGCAAGGGAATAGAGTTGTCCTCCCCAATGCCGTATACCCAATTTCGAACTCCATTTAGAAAAAAAAGGGGCGTCGACACGTGGTAGATGCTCATGGCTAGTGACACCCTGATGTCGGGCTTGTGTTTTCATTCCGCACATTTATTTCAGAATTATGTTATGAAACATTGTTTAATTAAAGGCTTAAAAATGACTTTCAATGATTAAAGGGTTAATGTGAGTGTTGTGTCAGCTGGATTTGTCTTCACGCGAGGTGCCATCACGACCGAGCTGATTTGGGGTCATGACAGCTTCATTATTAAATTCAATGAAGAAATGTCTATAGTCATAAGCCTCGGTTCTTACCTTTCCTTGTAGAGGGATTTGTTCAATGGATTTTGCCATAATTGTTTCTATTTTGGGTCTCCCCATTGTGAATTTTCCGAGCAGAGTCCATTTGCAATTCTCTGCCATTACACCATAGTAGTCGGACGCTTTTAAGATAACCAATGGTTTGTTGTTGTGTGTCATTTGCCTTGCCACCACAAAATTGATGTTGGTCATGTTGCAAGAGCTTGAAGTTCCAGCCACAACGGTAGAGTATGAGTTTTATGGTTTACGTGGGATGGCCACCATTGGCCTTATCTCTGTAGGTGGGTCTTTTGGTTGTGTGATACGCACCGATTGACCAGCCGGAGGTGTATCCATTAGAGGACGTGTGAAGACACGCTATTATCATTGGAGTTACCATTGGGAGAATGTTTTTTGGAAGCTGATATTCTTCACTAAGTAGGAGTTGATTTTATGTTGAATAGGACTTGTGTGAAAAATTTGAGGTCAATTAAACGTGATTTGATAGGTTTCGACATCGAATATAGAAGTTTGAAATTCTAAAGTTCATTAAGCTTGGATTGGAGTGCGATTCATGGTTTTAGCATTGTTTGACGTGATTTGAGGCTTTGAGCAGGTCCGCATTATGTTAAGGGACTGAGTTGTGTGATTAGACGCGGTCTCGGGGGCCTCGGGTGTGTTTTGAGGTGATTTTGGAGCATTTCGATTTGTGTTGGAACTGCTGATGCTGGTATTCGGTGTTGTTCTTCGCGTTCGCGAAGAAGGATTTTGTGACGACCCAACCCATCCTTTAATGTGTTACCATTCTGTTTCCCCCACTTTCTGCTTCATTATCAGTGTCTTGTGTGATCGATTTGGCTTGGATTCATTTTAGAAGGAAATGAGACACTTAGTCTCTTTAAGGAAGGCTTTGTTTGGAAATGTCAACCGGATGTTGACTTATGTGTTAGAGGATTCGGATATGAATTCCAATAATTCGATTAGCTTCGGGGGATGATTTGTGACGTAGAAGTGTCATTAGAAGTGATTTTGGAGGTCCGGTGTAGAATTAGGCTTGAATTGGCGAAGTTAGTATTTTGGCGATTTCCGACTAATAGGTGATATTTTTATCGCATAAGCGACATTATGACCTGATGAATGGTGATTTTACCACTCAATCTAGCCTCCTTTCCTTAGATTTTCTATCCGATTACTATAGTATGTGGTCGTTTATGGTATGTATTGTTAGGTTTTCAGGTAAATGATGCTACGAAATAATTTGAATCGAATTGAAATGTAATTGAGCAAAATAGGGTGAAAATATGCAAAAGTCTCCAGTGAATTCCGCATCTGGGAAACAATGGTCGCAAAAGCGACCGCGCATCTGTGGATGGAAGCACGCATCTGCGGAAGAAGACAATTTCTCAGCAACCGCATCTGCAGTAGGATTTTTGCTTCTGCGATGGCGCATCTGCACTTGGTGAACCGCATCTGCGGTGGCAGTGTTCATTTGGATTTTTGTTTTGCGTTTGGAAGTCCGCTTCTGCAGAGCTGCATCTGCAATGATTCTTTCGCACGTGCGGAAGTCGTACATCATAACTGGGCAAATTAGACATTTCATATCTTCTCAACCCCAAACCATTTTTATACTCATCCAAACAGATATTTTAGAGATATTTGGCTTATTTTCAGTTGATAGAACTAGAGAGAACATTTATTGAAGCTATGGTTTTGCACACACACTTGGGTCTTGAAGATTGAAGCTTGTGGTTATGATTTTCTTACCCATTTATGTTTATTTCCTCATTTCCTTGCTTTGTATTTAGTATTTAAGTGTGTTGTATTTATTTCCAACACTTGAATCTTGTTTATGGAAGTATTCATATTTAAAGTGCAGATTAAATACCTTGTTGTACTTATGTATTGAATGATTTTTATTCTTTTATGAAGTGAATTATTATTATTTTAATTATTCTTGTTCTTTAATGTTTCCAAAGGCATTAGCTAACCCTAGGACTCGCCCATTAACTCCGAATTAATTATGGAAAAGATAATTTGGGGTTGGGAAAGATTAACTAATAAGAACTTGAGGTGTTAACCCTCATTTTATAGATTCTACCTAGAGATAGGATTGAACTACTTGTAGCCATTCCAGGTGTGCTTAATCTTCTAATTGTTTTAGGGAAAATTCAATTAGGAAGTCTTGTTAGTCTTCGCAAGAAGATAATTAAGAATTATTAACCATGGCTAATTAACATAAACTCGCTCATATTTGTAAAATCATGAAATACATTGGATCGTTACTTGAGTGTAATTCCCGATGCAACCATACTTGTAGCAATTGATCATTTTACTTGCTTTCTAGGTTAGTTTATATTTCTGCATTTAGATATAAAACATTTTCAAATCAAATTCCTATTGTTTGGCATTGCGCGATAAGCGATAATTTTCTTACATTCTTAATAGCCTACACATTGTTCTCTGTGAGATTCGACCCCGACTCATAGTTGGGTAAATTATATTGCATGCGACCGTGTCTATTACTTTTTAGTAGTGGATTTGGACGTCATTAAAATTGGCATAATTTAGGTTGTTTGAGAAGTAAGCGAAAGCGCATTCGTCCAAACTTGTGAATATTTATGTAATTGTTTTTCTTACCTTGGTCTATTTTTCTATTTATTTTGTTTATTTTCTTATTTTTGAAAAATGGCATCATATAATGATAATTGGTCGGATGGTAGTTGTTCATAATTTGATGAACCTTGTCCTTATTGTGGAAGACCACAGTCGTGGCAAAATTATTTTCTCTCGGGGGTGGATTGTGCACGCAATCTCAAACCCATGAGTGGAGTATTTGTGATAAGTGTGGTTTCCAAAATGGTCATTGGGATGATTGTGCATATTTGTCCTTCCTTTCCCTAAGCCCCTACTATGATGATTCTTCCTTTTGTGATGAGAATTATAGGGCTATGGAAATGGAAGAAGTTGAGCATGGACAAAATGGAGAGCTCAAACTCATGTTGGAGTGTCTACTTGAAGGAGGAAACAAAGAACAAAGTGCCTCGGAGGAGCTTTTGGAAAATAGTCTCCAAAATGAATTGGTAATTGAGTGGTTGGATTCACAAATGGGAGAAATGCTTGAAGCTTTAGAGGTCCAATAATTCTCGGAAGTTAATGAGAGCCAAAAATTCTCCTTGGATATAGAAGTTGAAAATCCTTCCTTGGCACTTTATTAAAACCAAGAAGAGCTCTCAAATGCTCAAAATGAGAAAATAATGCTCATGTTGGAGACCATTCTTGAAAATGAGGAGAAGCACAACTTTACACTCAAGGAATTGAAACAAGGCTTGAAATAAAATGATGAACACATCCGCACTTTGGAGGATCAAAAGCAAATATTGGTTGAGGCTCACTATGCCCACCAACTTGAGTGTGCGGAAAAAAGTCAAGAAGAGTCCAATTCCGAGGAAGAAAGTGAGCTTTACTATGAGGATTCAAGAATTGAACATCCGCCAACCAACTCCATGAGTGTTAATGATGCCAAGAAAAATATGGAATTAGAGTCAACCAGTATAAATGCAAATTTGGTTGAGATTGACTCTAGTTCGGGGGAAAAAGAGGATGTCAAAATCCGAGAAAAATTGCAAGTTGGAGGTTTGATGTCACATTCCAAGCATTTTTCAATATTGAAATTGTGTGGTGACATAGAAAATGAACCATAGAATCAATGAAGGACAGCGAGGAGGAAAAACTCATGCCATACATCTTAAAATTTGAGGAAGCAAGAAAGAAAAATGACAGTCCTCACATAAGAGCCAAAAAGAGTAAAATGAAGAATTTAAGCATTGGCTCGATCATCAACTTACCACCCCCTATCGCTCGTGGTCACAAGCTTGATTCCAAGCTAGGTGCCCAATTCATATCATCGAAGTGGCGAGAAAAGTGGTAATGTTATTTGCGTCGTGCCACGACGTTAAATGCGGCGCTCAGTGGGAGGCAACCCATCATTTTTCAAAATATTTAGTCATTTTTTAAATTTTATTTTTTAGAATAGCTTAGAATATTATTTTTGACTAATCTGCCAAGTTTTATATTTTTTGAAGTTGATTTGAACAGGTCGGAGTGGTCCGGAGGGCTAAAACTAGTAGTTGCAAAAACTGGGCATCAAACTTATGATGTTACCGCATCTGCGACCATGCAAAAGCGGGTTCACACCCGTAGAAGCGGACGGATGGCCACATAAGCAGATACGCAGAAGCGACTACATCACCACAGAAGCAAAAATCGAACAGGTCTTAAAAGTTGAGAAATTTTTTTTAAATGCTTCAGTGCCCAAGTAACTTCTGAAACTATTCCCCCCAGCCCTAACTCCCCAAACACGAAAAAATCTCCAAAACTTCAAAAACCTGGTCGTGAATTCTTTCCCTTACACAAAATTTAGTTAATGTCTTCTAAATCCTCATCTCATTCTTCATCTCTTTCCTCTCATTCTCTCTGCTCCTCCTTAGGCAACTTTTTTTTTGTTTGATTTTTCTTTTTCGTTCTTTTTGTTTCGATTTATTGTTGTTAGCTTTAGGAAGTGAGGGAAATTGGTTGATAGTTTTCATGTGTGTGTTGTATATTCATGAACAAATTAGTGGGAATTCTGAGTACCCAATTTGTTTGAAGAAGAATTTAGTTTAACTTGCTCGCAAGATGTTCGACACAATGTTTAAATGAAATTTTCTTGCTAAGCACCTCAAAATTGGTCTAAATGGAATCGGAATCCCATGTAGTGCACTAATTTAGAAAGCTTGAGTCTAAGTTAGATGCCAAAAATTGAGTTGGGAATCAAAAATTTGAGAAAAAATTCTAGGCAGAAGAAGAACTGGTCGAAAACCGTAGAAGCGAAAAAAAAATTTCCACAGATGCGAGTTCACAGCTGCGACGAAAATTCCGCAATTACGATTTCTGGAAAAAATAAAAAAATAAAAACCCCAAATGCGGTCCATTTTCTGCAGGACGAGACCGCTTCTGCGGTCTCTTTCCGCAGATGCAGAAACTGTGCAAATTGTGCAAATCTAGTAGCTTTGCATCAACGGCTTCCCGGGCCCGTTCAACCTAAATTTTTGGCTTAATTGCAGTGTTTTGAATTGCTTAACATGGTTTTATTACCCCGACTGATATTTTGTTAATTTTGTGTAGGTGTTTCAAGTTAAAATGGACCCAAACACGAGTGGACAACAACGTGAAATCGAAGAAGAGATTGATGAACCCTATGATGAATCACGTTTCATGTCAGCTGCATGTGCGCGTCGATGTTTGGACGAACTTGTCAATAGGAGGATAATTCTTGAAAAGGGCATCCATGAAGACAAATTGGCAGAAAAGCTCCCAGATTTCTATGCTCGGCTCCATTCAACTGGATGGTCATGCTTCATCCCCACCCCTTGCAAGGCTAATGAGGAGTGGGTGCATGAATTTTACGCCAACTAATTTTGCCAGTCCACAAGTCGTCATCCGAGGAAAATTGGTAAGGTTTGGGATTGAACAAATTAATGATACTCTTGGTATTCCCAACTATCCAATGGAGCCGGTGCAGGAGAAGGATCATTGCGAAAATAGGGAATTGCTTGTCTCCAAACTCTTCCCTCCTAGTCTGAGAGACAAATGGGGTAACAGCATATAAGGGTTGAGATCCACTGACTTCACTGCTGAAACAAATATGTGGCTATACATCATATGCAACCAGGTATCTCCTTGTGGGAACATCTCAGATGTCTCTTACCCTAGGGCATTGATGATTGCTTGCCTCTTGGACAACATTCCTGTGAATGTTGGGTACTATATCGTGCGGGAGATGTGGGAGTACTTTCAAGATTAGGATGCAGGGATGATGTTCCCTTCACTGATCACTTAGCTATGCACCAGAGCAGAGGTTGAGGTACGTGGCACCTATCGATGGCTACCTGTTGACAAACCTTTTCATCCTTTGAGAGTGATAGGAGAGGGGAGCGTAGTCAAGAGCAAGTAGAAAAAAGTCACCACCATTGCTACTGCTTCAGAGTCCTCTTCACAGGCAGCTGCATAGGGACTATTCAGGATACTAAACTCTAAGCTTGCATCTACTCGGGAGTTAGTATCATAGCTTCCGAGTGGGCCCTCATCCTCCCGACATGGGCCTTCAAAATGCATGGTTACTTGGATGTACAAAAGAGTCAAAATGAGCATATTGAGAAGATGGAAGCATTCGTGACTAGACTGGAGGGAGCATACGACACTTTGGCCAAGGTCATGTAGACCTGCAGCAGAACTTCGAGAAGGAGAAGAAGAAGAACAAGAAGAAGGGAAAATTTATGATCAAGATGTGGAGAGTCATCAAGGAAATCTTCAAATGGAGGAACCCAGACATGAAGATACCAGTGGCGGCCGAAGATGATAGTGAGGAGTATTCCTTCATTTCAGAGTTTGCTGGTGATGATGGTGATGATGACGCCGATGAGGATACTGATGATAATGGAGTCCAGAGTACAACACAACATTGATCTGCCGTCCTCCCATAGTCTGCTAGTCTGATGCAGACCTCGGGGAGACCCTCAAACTGTTTATGCTTTATATTTCATATTGTGATGTGCGGACCCTGCTATGTTTTAGTTGGGGGTGGCTACTGTACTATTGTATTCATGTTTTGAGATATTGTGTGCCCTTGCCGGGCTTATATTTGTGCTATGGATAATGTGTGCCCTTGCCGGGCTTGTTATCATGTTGTTGTGTTTATTGTATGCCCTTGCTGGGATATTGTATGTAGCAGGTGCGCTTGCCGAGCTTGGTTTGATTAGTCGTGTTTTTTTTTCTTCCGTTATATTTTTTCTTTTTTTGTAGCTTATTGTTATTAGTTTTAGTTTCTTTTACTTTAGTATCCCTTTTAGTAGTTTTGTTTTCTTTTAATTTTTATTTCCTTTGGTAATATTTCCTTGGGTTTTCTTCATGCTACGATTCTTTCCCAAGGAACATTTTTGAAGTGAACCGGGTGACTTTTTCCTATGATAGATGGCGTGACAACTTTCTTAAGGGAATTAGTCTTGTTTTTCTAGGATGAGGCTTTTGGATTATTTAGTACTAATAAAATTAGTCTCTTGTATGTGAAGTGTGAAATAAAAATACCCCTCTGAAATTGTGATTTTGAACTAAAACAACAGGTTGTATGGTGAAGAATGATTTTTGTGATAAATTTTTGGCTCTTTTAGTGACTCTTTGCCCACTAGTTTGAATATTGCTCTAAACGCCATTATTAGAAAATAAAATTGTTCCATCTTGATTAATTCATGTGCCATGTGCGTTAGTGTATTTTCAAATAAATCTTGTGTTTACTTCTATCATCTAGAACGTGCCCGGTTGGTCGTGCAATGCTAATGATAGTATGTTTGGTTGGAGGAATGATATTAGGCATTCTTTGTTTTATTTGAATAACCTCTTTAGCCTTTCAAGCCTACCTTTGCATAGATAGTATCACTAGTACCCAATTTGAACCTTTAAACCTTTTCTTTTGCCAAGTCGTTACAAACATTTCCCTTTTGTAAAATAATTCTCTCTTTTGAACCTGTCCCTCCTTGAACATTGAGAATGAGGCTAAAAGCCTAAGTTGGGGGTGGTGTCAAAGGGGAGATTGGTAAGACTGTACATTGAGTCTAGGACCACATGCCTCAAAGTGTTTGTATTAAATTATTCAAGCTCCAAAAAAAATAGTAGATGTGTATAAATAAAAAGAGAAAATATGTGTATATATATAAATTATAGAGCTTTAAAAAAAATTAGAAGAGTTATGTAAGGTGGTTCTATATTGGAAACTAGATGCAAATGAGGCTATGGGGGTTTGAAAAAAAGCAAAGTGCAAAAGAATGAAAAATTGTGAGTAGTGTTTAAGGAGGGTGAAGTCACTTGTATCCAAATGCTTATCCGTCCCTTCCTTAAACCTAAATTACAATCTTAAAAAGTCCTTATGGGACCTCCAACCGAACATTCTTGAATCAGTGAATTAAAATAAGGGCAAGCTTATGGTATGAGATGTGGTAACACTTGAAGTTCTTTGTGAGAATGAGTGTTTTTGTAAAATTCTTCTCTTATGTTGTATTGTAAATATAGTGATTTTGGTACTTTCTTTCTTGTGAGGGCACATGAATTAGGAAGGATTGGTGAAATTGAGTAAAGTGAGCATATGTAGTGGACTAGTGCTTTTGAATCACTTCTTGAGGCTTATTTGTATCACTTGATTATTTTGAAACTCCCGTGCACATTCTTGAAGTTGTTTTTCTTTATGAGGGAGTCATTCGGGAAACATACACATACTTGATCCTAATTGTTAGTACCAACCAAATTCATAAGTATTGTGCTTAAATTGGAGAATGTGATGTGTACATAATAGCAATACTACTAGTGTTTTAAATTGTAATTCCTAATGGAAGTGTTGGTTTTGATTTTCTTGAGGACAAGCCAAAGCTTTAAGTTGGGTGTGTTGATGAGTGGTGATTTTACCACTCAATATAGCCTATTTTCCTTAGTTTTTATGTCCTTTTACTAAAATATGAGGTCATTTATGGTGTGTATTGTTATATTTTCAGGTAAATGATTCTAAGAATTGATTTGAATTGAATTGAAGTGAATTGAGAAAAAGAGGGTGAAAATATGCAAAAGTCTCCAGTGAATTCCGCATATGTGAAACAGTGGTTGCAGAAGTGACCTTACTTATACGGATGGAAGCACGCATCTGCGGAAGAAGACAATTTCTCATGAACTGCATCTGCGGTAGGACTTTCGCTTATGCGATGAAACATCTGTGGTGGTAGTGTTCATTTGGATTTTCGCTTCTGTGTTTGGAACTCCGCTTCTGAGGAGCCACACCCGCGATGATTCTTCTGCAGGTGCAGAAGTCGTGCATCAGAATTGGGCAAATTAGAAATTTCATATCTTCTCAACCCCAAACCATTTTTATACTCGTCCAAACTGATGTTTTAGAGTTATTTGGCTTATTTTTAGTTGATAGAACTAGAGAGAACATTTATTGAAGCTAGGGTTTTGCACACACTTGGGTCTTGAAAATTGAAGTTTGGGGTTAAGATTTTTACCCATTTATGTTTATTTCTTCTTTTTATTACTTTGTATTGAATATTTATGCTTGTTGTGTTTATTTTCAATACTTGAATCTTGTTTATGGAAGTATTCATATTTAAAGTGCGTTTTAAATACCTTGCTGTACTTATGGATTGGATGATTTTTATTCTTCTATGAAGTGACTTATTATTATTTTAATTATTCTTGTTCTTTAATGTTTCCAAAGGCATTAGCTAACCCTAGGACTCGCCCATTAACTTCGAATTAATTTTGGAAAAGATAATTTGGGGTTTGGAAAGATTAACTAATAAGAACTTGAGGCGTTAACCCTCATTTTATAGATTCTACCTAGGGATAGGATTGAACTACTAGTAGCCATTCCGGGTGTGCTTAATCTTCTAATTATTAAGTCTTGTTAGTCTTCGGAAGAATCTAATTAAGAATTATTATCCATGGCTAATTAACATAAACTCGCTCATATTTGTAAAATCGTGAAATACATTGGATTGTTACTTGAGTGTAATTTACGATGCAACCATACTTGTAACCATTGATCATTTTACTTGCTTTCTAGGTTAGTTTATATTTCCGCATTTAGATATAAAAAATTTTCAAATCAAATTTTTATTGTTTGGCAATGTGCGATAAGCGATAATTTTCTTGCATTCCTAATCGCCTACACATTGTTCTATGTGGGATTCGATCCCGACTCATAGTTGGGTAAATTATATTGCATGCAACCGTGTCTACTACTTTTTAGTAGTGGATTTGGATGTCATCATGACCGCAGAAGCGGTTTCTGCTGGACAGAAATATTTAATTCATCTTCGTAAAATTTTGAAAGAGTAACATATTTCATTTCGAACTTGGAGAGTTTTTGGACGATTTTGAAGAGGGTTTCAAGGGCTTTGATCAGGTATGAACTCTTGGACTTAAAAACATGATTCTATGGTTTAAATACATGGATTAGAGCTGAAAACTTAAAGAATTAAAAATAAAAAATGGTGGTTTAGGGATTGAACCTAAGAGGGCTTAAACTAGGGATTTGAGGGGTCAAATGGAATTCGATTCTTGTGATTTTGATATGTATATACTCATGGCAAGATAAGGAATCCATTAATGTTAAATTTTTTGATTTTCGAGAAGTGGTCCCGAAGCTCGAGTTTTGCAAATTTTGAGATTTTTGCTATTTTTCGATTGTTTTTGATTGGGTATTGTCCCATTGGCATATTGTGTTGTATTCGCTCTGATTTTGGATATATTCGACATGCGTGGATGCCGAATTGAGGGTAAAAGGCATCACAAGCTAGGGATTTTTCAAGTTTAATGTGTGTAATGATTGTAAATAATATCCTGAGGGTTTGAAACCCCAGATTGCACATCGTAGTGCTATATTGAGGTGACTTGCACTCCTGATAGTGGGCATGGGGTAGAGCACCTTTGGGGATTGTGACTTGGTCCATCCTGATTGTTGATTTTACTCTGTATTCGACTGAAATTTACTTGTTATCATCATGATTTGGGCTGATTGCCATATTTGGGATTCGTGCCAACTCTTTGAATCCTTCGAGGATTATTACCACTATTTTCCTCACTGTTTTGACTTATTACTTGAACTCAGTCATACTGTTTCTCAACTATTTTTCAGCTCAGCCACTTTTACTCAGGTTTGTGTCTTAAATGATATTTTAAATGATAATTTGGGCTGAGAACTACTGTTTTACTGATGCCCGGGGGGCTTGGGATGATATTCTGACTGAGTGTGGCCGAGGGCCAGATGTGAGGATACTTTGAGTGATATAAGGCCGGGGGCCTGCATGTGAGGGTTTTATATTATGGATTAGGCTGCATGCGGCAGTGATATTTATATGGATCGGGCTGCACGCAGCAACGATATATATATATATATATATATATATATATATATATATATATATATATATATATATATATATATATATATATATATATATATATATTGGATCGGGTTGCATGCCACAGCGATATAGAGCTTGGGTTGTAGGAGCCCCTCCAGATTCTGCACCCCCACAGTAAGTGCGGGTACCTAAATGGATTAGGTTGCACGCTGCATCGAGATATGGATCGGGTTGCACGTTGCAGCGAGATATGGATAGGGCCGCATGCCGCAGCGATATGTGGATCGGGCTACACGCCACAACAGTTACTATATGATATTGTTCTGAGAGTGATCTGAGAGAGAGAGCCCGAGGGGCTGAGTGTGTTTCTGAGAGTGAGCCCGAGTGGATGAAACTATTTTTGAGATATTACCCGAGGGGCAGACTCTTATGTGCTCATCTTGTATAATTATCTGCCTTTTTACCTGTTAAAATGTGGTATTTGTGCTCGAGGGGCAGATTTTCTATGCTTATCAGTACTAACTGTTCGAAACCGTTTTCATAACTGTTGAAAGGATCATTTTCACAAGAGGTTTAAACTGAGCCAAGCTATTTCTAAAGATTTCACAATTTTTACTGATTTCTCAAAGAATTGTACCCGGCTTCTATACAGCATGTTGGTTTCTTTACGTGATTTCTTACTACTTAGCTGTCATTTACATTTATTACTTACTGAGTTAGAGTACTCACTTTACTCCCTGAACCTCACGTGCAGTTGCAGGTATTTATTCACCCGGTAGCGGGTACTGGCTGCGTAGAGGCAGAGTTGTAGAGTTTTAGCGAGGTGACTGCCAGTGTTCGCAGCAACACTGTCCTTCTATGTTATTCATTATTCCTATTCAGTGTATTTTTGGACTTGTAAAGTGGAATTAAGTTCTTATAGATGCTCAAGACTTGTCACACCCCGATTAGAGCTGTATTGGGTTGTAATTTCGTTAATCAATATTATTAAGTCATATTTTTTCTGTTCACTTATGCTTAACTATTTTGAAAGAGACTAGTTGGGTCAGTTGGCTAGTCTTGTCTTCATGAGAGGCCCCATCATGACCAGTGCGAGGTTTGAGTCATGACAAATTGGTATCAGAGCCTAGGTTACTAGGTCTCACAAGTCATGAGCAGGTTTAGTAAATCTCGCGGATCGGTACGGAGACGTCTGTATTTATCCTCAAGAGGCTGCAGAACAATTGGGAAAACTTCACATTCTTGAATTCTTATCGTGCGTCCTTGATTCAGCTTGAAAAGAAACTCTTGAAATTCCTTCCACGTATTTATAAGCGCGCATGAGCGCTCAGTATCAGAGGTGCCTTGATGGCTTGTGATTACCCGATTAAGCGACGAGATATGATCTTTGTGAGTTTGATCTTGGGCTAGTCTGGAGGACTTGAGGCCGGATTTTTTAGCATATGGCTTGAGCACCGAGGTGATGATTGTGTGAGCAAGTGTTTTAGAGCTTATATGCTCGGTATAGTCCCTATTAGCGGGAATGACAGCTAAATAGCCACGTGATGAGTATGTTAGTACTGCAAGATGTGTTTATGTGACTTGGAAGTGACGATGAAGGTCTGCGAGATGATAGAAGAACTATTAAGTGTTTGATTTCCATTGTAACAGGATGTGTAGCCCCAAGTTATGGGTGTGTGAAGAATCCTTTCATGTCTCCTAGTTGGGAGTGAAGTAAATTTCATGTTGCTGTATGAGTCCATACTTAGGAAGATCACCTGACTGCATGATGCTTGTGGAAGTGAAAGGTATACAGAAACGGTAGTTGGAGGCAAAGAAGGTGGGCCATCTCCTGCAAAGTGTTCTAAGGTTGTGTGATCCATATGTTATCCATTAAAAGGTCTCATTAACAAGTGAAGAACATGTATTGACATCTAAATTAGATTGCCTAGATAGTGGGCTTAACTTTTGTGTGAGTGAATGTGAGATTTGCAGAAGAGTTAAAAACAAATTAGATTATTTGTGTTTCCATGAACTTATGAAGGATTGAGTTTAATCACACAATGGTGTTAAGGCATCAATAGAGTATATTCGTTATGAGTTGTTGGGAGTGTTTTAATCCATGGCTTTGAGCCATGTTGGGGAGTTGCTATGTATTAGCTAATTGTACGGCTATGTGCTATGTTGGTTCCAGTTTGAGGCATGCTGGTGAATTAGTTTTGGTGGCAGAAATTGAGCCGAGGATGGCACGAGTGAAGCAAAATTTTTTGATAAAGGTTACATAGTGCTTCATAGATGTGTGAGAATAACATGATGTCTTAAGCAGTTGTTGGTAAGAAATGCTCGGTGCATGGAGCAGGAAGATGTTCGTTTGTATTGGGATGAGGTCATATCCTGCAGTGTTAGAGTGCTAATAAGGCACGGGTTGTTAAGTTCGTTTAATCAGATGAATTGCATTTTGAATAAGAAGTAAATGACTATCGAGAATGGTTTTAATGTGTTCAAGATTCTACATGTAACAATCAGGTGTCTTAAGGTTGTGCATGTGGATAAAGACTGTGTTTTCATCTGAAATGTCAAGACTTATGGTATTTTATGTTAATCATGGGATTCTATGTATCAATATCGGGAAAGAATAGGTAACGAATTTAGATTCGCAGGAAGTTCTTTAGAGTAAAGCATTCTGGAATGTGGTGTTTCTAGGAACACATGAGAGAGTATTTAGTGGCTTATGGGTCTTAGACAGTGGGGACTTGTGCTTGGGTCTCGTGTAGTGAGCCTGGGTTGTGGAACTGTGGTGCTACAGCAAGGGGGAATATCAAGTTGATGATGAATCAGAAGGCAAATTAGATAGATGGAATAGCTTGATAGTAGACCGAATCGGTATGGTAAGGATATGATTAATTTTTTGTGTGTGTTCGATGTAATGAGTTTGTAGAGGTATTTTGTAGCAATACTGATGGGTTTTGATGGCTTGCTTAGCTTGGACGAGTTAGAAGGATTCCGTCCTGGCAGTATAATTTATGCAAACGGAATTGAGAGGATTCTTGTTGATTTCTACTGTGGTTGAAGAGGTGCATTTTTAATGAATATGAGGGGCATGGGATGTGTAATGGTTTTCTTCTAGATGGGATCGATGGAAGTTCTTGACTAGTCAAATGCGTAAACATTTTGGCTCGGAAGGGAGAAGAAAGTTTTCATATTATCCTTGGATGATATGGTATATGCGGTATGTTGTGGAGGACTGAGACTGGCATGTGCTAGGTTACAGTTCAGTTCTGAAAGGACGTTCATAAAACTCTTAGGCAACGGGTAGCCTCAGATAATCAAGGAAAAATGTACTGCTAATTGGAAGTGATTTTACGAGAGTATTTGTCTCGGAAAAGGGTAATGTGATTAAACTGATGATACTTTGGTAGTATTGGGGCACTTTCTTGTTGGGTCGACTGGTGATATTCGGGTTGCTTGGTGGCACAAGGAAATATTAGAGTATCTATCATGGAATGATTGTGTATTAAAGGTGTGCACGTACTCGGACAGCAAAATTTGGTATAGGATATGATGATTCATGTGTTGTGTCGAGGTGGAGACAGAAGCTCTCATATACATGCTATGATGTGGTGGTAGATCGTGTTTGTCAGCACTGTTTTGCAACAACAAAGGATTTGGAGGCCCGGGTGGATCTTTCTTAGTTTGGTAAGTTAGATTTTGGATATGTGTAGACCGGTTGTCTCAATATTGGGTTATTCTGGACTATTGCGCTATGGGTTGTGATAGAAATTCCACGGATTAAGTGGCGAGGTCCGTTGGATTATATTCTAGTAGAGTGGCTTATATTTCAAAGACCAACGGATGGCTGGGAAGGGTTGCTTTTCTTAGTTGGGCCTTTGTGATGGATGTCAGTGCAGAGGTTTCTATACCATTAATTCAGTTTCGGAGTTGAGGGACTTTTTGGATGTATTTCTTGTGGCTAGACATGTCGCCAGACAAGGTTGTGTATTTCGGTATTAATTTAGTGCCGCGCACCGTATCGTATGGCCCCAGTAGGAGTTGTAGTAGTGGAAGGAGAAGCTTCACACTTCCTTGGGGATTGGTTCATTGGCAGGTCAATGTGGATGTGTGTTCTATCTTGAGTCGTCTTGGTTGGCCCCAAAAAATTTTATTATTGAGGGATAGGCTGATTCGATAGTTAGTGAGCTTGTTAGTGATCTGGGGAGATCAATGAGTTGCTATTGTGCTGTGAGACGCTATGATTCATTGGTTATGGGCACATGAGGTGCGGTTCTATTGGGGATTCATAGTGAAAGTCGAGCGGGAAGAGTTATTGGGTGTTACTCAGTGATTGATGTACTGGATATGTTCTATCAGGCTTGCATGGCATATGTTATTTGTTTCACCATGGGTGTAATGATTTGCTTGGGTCCGGACATCAATTGTGCTTGGCTGCCGATTTTGAGCATAGTTACTTTAGGTGTTTCATGCGTAACAGTGTTCGGATAGGATCGAGCATTGTAGCAAGGCCACATGGAAATATGACCTTTCGGGGTAGATTCAGGTGTTCTATTTCTATGATGTGAGACGGGGTCTCAGCCTTGTGTTGTGATGGTATTGATGAGCTTGAGGTACAACTCTTTCGTCTAAGTCACTTTCCATGATGTGAGTATGTTCAGACTGTTCTTATTGATGCGTGTATTATACAAGTTGTGGCTTACGCCTGTATTGAGATATTATATCACTGGAGTGGTGTGTAGGATTCGAGGTGATCGTTGGGGCCACTAATGAATACGAACGGATTTGATTTCAGCCTGTTGGAAGGATAATGTCGAGATTCGGCTCGAAATCTGCGGTGGTATTAGTCAAAAGGGGAGTGGCTTCATGAATGGTTGATCTGAGGAATAGTTACAGTTTATTGTGTGTTTCATTTATCGTTGGCAGTATATGATAGTATTGGAATAAGACCTTAGTTGATAAGAGGTTTTCCACCGGTATTCGGGTGTTGTGGGCAACTGTTATGAATAGAAGTTATCTTTTCGAGTGTTTAGGTTATGTGGTATATCATATGATTGCATCTGAGGTTGCAGGTATGGGTTATTATAGCTGGTTCGGGCTCATTCTGAGTATAGATGTGAGGTTCTGACCTTGTGTATTCTTTCAGAAAGTGCAATGTGGTTCTATGGTTTATGGACTAGATGGATTATGAAATTTCAGCTATGTTGTGTGATCGGACCTATGCACGATAGGGCGATGTGTGATCACCTCCGGGTATATGCTTGGTAAGGTTATTCAGCTATTGGTTGGCTTCTAGGAATCTCTAGGTATGCTCGAGGACGAGGGTTTGTTTAATTTGGGGAGAATGTGATGACCCGACCCGTCGTCTGATGGGTTACCGCTCCGTTTCCCCCATTTTCTGATTCTTTATTATTTATTCTTTATTATCAGTGTCTTGTGTGATCGAGTTGGCTTCGATTTATTTTAGAAGGAAATGAGACACTTAGTCTCTTTAAGGAAGGCTTAGTTTGGAAAAGTCAACCGGATTTTGACTTATGTGTTAGAGGGATCGGATATGAATTCCGATAATTCAGTTAGCTTCGGGGGATTATTTGTGACTTAGGAGTGTGATCAGAAGTGATTTTAGAGGTCTGGTGTAGAATGGCTTGAATTAGCGAAGTTAGTATTTTGGCGATTTCTGGTAGATAGGTGAGATTTTGATCCGAGGGTCGGAATGAAATTCTGAGAGTTGTAGTAGCTTAGTCAGGTAATTTGGGATGTGTGTGTAAAATTTTAGGTGATTTGGTTGGGTTTTTGATTGAATGCATTTTTCAGAAGTTTTAGAATAACTTAGGCTTGAATTCGATGTGAATTGATGATTTTAGTGTTGTTGGATGAGTTTTTATGATTGGAACAAGTTTGAATAACGTTGTAAGATACATTTGTATTTTTGTTTGAGGTCCCGAGAGCCTCGGGGTGAGTTCGGATGGTTAAACGGAGAGTTTTTGAATTTTGCATGTTGCTAAGTCTGCTGCAACTGGTCTTTTCGCTTCTGCGAAGCTTGGACCACAGAAGCGGTCTCGCTTGTGCGAAGTTTGGGCCGCAGAAGGGTGATGGGACCTGGGCGCTGATTCCGCAGAAACGATCAGGGAAGCCGCAGATACGGTATTTGAGTCGCAGAAGCGGGTTTTTGGATTATGGGAATTTCTGCAGAAGCGGAAGTCGAGGAAGCGACATTTTGACCGCAAAAGCGATTTCTGCTGGATAGCAATATTTTATTTCTTCGTGAAATTTTTAAAGACTAACATATTTCACTTCGTACTTGGAGAGTTTTTCGGCGATTTTGAAAAGGGTTTCAAGGGCTTTGATCAGGTATGAACTCTTAAACTTAAAAACATGAGTCTATGGTGTAAATACATGGATTGGAGCTGAAAACTTAAGGAATTAAAGATAAAAATGGTGGTTTAGGGATTGAACCTAAGAGAGCTTAAACTAGGGATTTGAGGGGTCAAATCGACACTGATTCTTGTGATTTGTATATATATAGACTTGTGGCGAGATAAAGAATCCAATGATGTTAAATTTTTTGATTTTCGAGAAATGGGCCCGGGGCTCAGGTTTTGCAAATTTCGAGATTTTTGCTATTTCTCTATTGTTTTCGATTGGGTATTGTCCCATTGGCATATTGTGGTGTATTCCCTCTAATTTCGGATAGATTCGAGACGCGTGGAGGCCGAATTGAGGGGCAAAGGCATTGTGAGCTAGGGATTTTGCCAGTTTGAGTTGAGTAATGATTGTAAATGATATCCTGAGGGTTTGAAACCCCGGATTACACATCGTAGTGCTATATTGAGATGACTTGCACGCCGGATAGTGGGCGTGGGGAAGAGCACCATTGGTGATTGTGACTTCGTGCGTCCCAATTATATATTTTACTGCGTATTTGATAGAAACTTACTTGTTATCTTCATGATTTGGACTGATTGCCATATTTGGGCTTCGTGCCAACTATTTTAATCCTTAGAGGATTAAGATCACTGTTTTGATTATTACTTGAACTCAGTCATACTGTTTCTTCACTATTTTTCAACTCATCCACTTTTACTCAGGTTTGAGTCTTAAATGATATTTTAAATGATAATTTATGTGAGAACTATTGTTTTACTAATTCCCGAGGGGCTTGTGATGATACTCTAACTGAGCGTGGCCGGGGGCCAGATGTGAGGATACACTGAGTGATATGAGGCCGAGGGACTGGATGTGAGGGTTTTATATTATGGATCTGGCTGCACGCCACAATGATTCTTATATGGATCGGGCTGCACGCCGTAGCAATATATATATATATATATATATTGGATCGGGCTGCACGCCGCAGCGATATTGCGCTTGGGTTGTTGGAGCCCCTCCGGAGTCTGCACCCCCACAGTGAGCGCGAGTACCCATATGGATCTGGCTGCATGCCGCAATGAGATATGGATCAAGTTGCACACCATAGCGAGATATGCATCGGGCTGCAGGGACGCCGCAGTGATATGTGGATCGGGCTGCATGCCGCAACACTTACTATATGATATTATTCTGGGAGTGATCTGAGAGAGAGAGAGAGAGAGAACGCGAGGGGCTGAGGGTGTTTCTGAGAGTGTGCCCGAGAGGCTGGTACTGTTTTTGGGATATTGCCAGAGGGGCGGACTTTTTGTGCTCATCTTGCATAATTATCTACCTTTTTACCTATTAAACTTTGGTATTTGTGTCCGAGGGATGGATTTTCTGTGCTTATCAGCACTAACTGTTTGAAACCGTTTTCGTAACTATTGAAAGGATCATTTTCAAAAGAGGTTTAAACCGAGCCAAGATATTTCTAAAGATTTCATAGTTTTCACTGTTTTCTCATAGAATTGTACCCGACTTCTATACAACATGTTGGTTGCTTTACGTGATTTCTTACTGCTCAGCTGTTATTTACTTTTATTACTCACTAAGTTGGAGTACTCACTTTACTCCCTGCACCTCACGTGCAGTTGCATGTATTTATTCACCCGGTAGGGGGTACTGGCCTTCTATGTTATTCTTTATTCCTGTTCAGTTTATTTCTGGACTTGTAAGTGGAATTCAATTCTTATAGATGCTCGTGACTTATGACACCCCGATTAGGGATGTATTGGGTTGTAATTTCATTAATTTATATCATTTAGTCATATGTTTGTTGCTCATTTATGCTTAACTATTTTGAAAGAGACTAGTTGGGTTAGTTGGCTAGCCTTGTCTTCATGAGAGGCATCATCACGACCAGTGCGGGGTTTGGGCCGTGATAGATTTTGCTTTTGGGATTTTGTTCTTCGTGTTCGTGGAGAGAGTCCCGTGTTCGCGGAGTAGAAGCATTTCTATTGCGCAGGTCTTGATTCGGAGGCTCATATTGCTACAAAGAATTCGGAGATGATCCAAGAATGAAAGTTGTAAACCTTTGTGTTTAGTTTTCATAAATATAAACCATTTAATATTTAGATTTGTGTAAGAAACGTTATGGATGGTACGCTACAGGCTATCCGGGAATATAAAGAAGAAATTTGTATTGCACAGGGCTGACTTTGGTAGCTTATATCTCAAAATCTGTAAGGAATTAGGAATGTTCCAAAACACAATTTTTGTAGATCTTGGTGTATAATTTTCAAAATATTAAAACATTTATGATTTAGAGTTTCGTATAAGAAGTTATGGCCATTATACTAGAGGTCGTCTGAGAAGTGTTCGAAAAATAGTTTTTGGGAATTTTCTTCTTCGCAAATGCGACGGAGGTCTCACAAACGCGAAGATGAGTCGTATGTGCTGTGTATAAGTGTTAAACAATAGGTTTTGCTCATTTCATCTCATTTTCTCCATGGAAACCAATCTAGGATCGATTTTGGAGCTCCATTTTCATCATCCATGTCAAGGTAAGTGATTCCCACCTATTGCAAGTTAATTACTTGGATTATATCTAGATTTTAACATGGAAAATTAGTGAAAATTGGGGTTTTGAAGAAAAACGTAAAAATTTGGTATTCTTGAATTTTGACCACGATTTGAGCATGAAATTGGGAGTAAATTATATATTTTAGTTTGTGAGGCTATGGGTAGACTTTATCTTCGAAAAATATCGAAATCCGGGCACGTGGGCCTGAGGGCAAATTTGTCAACTTTTTGATCTGAGTTAGGAATTATTATAAATTGGATTGTAATGAGTAATTGATTATATATTCATGAGTTTACCTAATTATTGGCTAGTTTTGGAGCAATGTGCATTAATTTGAGTTTACAGAAGGGCATGGAATAACGATTATGGAACTTCGGAGCGAGGTGAGTCTCCTTTCTAACATTGTAAGAGGAAGTTATTCTAGCAATTTAATTGGATATGAGCTACTATTATACTTATCTCCGGGTAGTCTAGGACCCAAAAATATATTTTGCTTGTAATACTTGTAACCTTATTATTAGTTTAAATTTCTTAAATCATATCGAAGTGGCGAATGACTTTCTAAAAGAGTTAACCTTTATTTTCTTGGCATGTAAAAGAGAAATTTACACCTCCTTGAATAATTGTTTCACTAATGAAGTCTTGATTGACTTTAAAATATGTGTTTCTACGTGTACCTGTGTCACATGTATGATTCGCGAGCAGGGTGATTGATTATTTATATTTGACCGCATCGCATGTATGATTCGCGAGCGGGGTAATAGATGCATGTATGGTTCGCGCCATTCGACCCTCTGGCACTGCACAATGTAAATATTATTGGAGCGGGCCGTACGACCACAACATGATTTGTGCATGCTTGTAATATTTGTCTTGAGATTTATAAATATTGATATTCGTTCTCCCTGGCCTGAGATAAATATATAAATGATGAAAAGGAATCTGAAAATTTCCTATGAAAGAAAGAATTATTTATTGGCTTTATTCTATTGAGTTGCAAGCATATTTATAAAGTCTTTAATTTATTATATTATTGGCGTATTATTATTGGACCACTAGTAAGTATTGAAGTTGACCTCTCGTCTTTACTTCTTCGAAATTAGACGGGATATTTATTGAGTACATATTATTTTCATACTCATGCTACACTTGTTGCGCATTTTTGTTGCACAGACAAATGTATCTCTAGTGGCCTAGTGGGCGTAGCAGCTTGGATGATATAGAGACTAGGTGAGATGCATTCCTCGAGGCAACCCGCAGCCAATATAGTCTCCTTAAGTGTATTGTAATTACTTTCTGTCCAATTTGTATTCCGGACAGTTATTGTAGTTTATTTGATTTCTTAGTGATTGCCCATGCACTTATGACACCAGATTTTTTGGATGATTATAGCATTATTTAATATTAAGTTTGTTAAAGTCATCAATATCTATTCAGTGAAATTCATTACTCATTGTTTAATGTATAAAAGAAACGATTTCAAAAATATTAAAACAAAAAATTACTAGTAAATTGATTTTGGCCTGCCTGACAAAGGTGTCCGGTGCCATCACGACCCTTAGTGAATTTTGGATGGTAACATTGAAAATAAAATTTATTCAACAAATTATGCCTATTTACAATTGCTAGTTCACACAGACTCAAGAATTAGACTAATGGTAGATCTACATTGAACACCGATAGTTTAAGGGCGATGTGTACAAATAGCCACTAACAGCTCATGTCTTTATTTTAAAGTCAGTGTTTTAAATGTCTTTAGTCTTTAGCCAGTGGTTTAATAAACTTTAACTGCCCGGACAAAAATACCCTTCTGCTCATGTGTTTAACTTCAGGACTACATGTCCTTAACTTTTGAACTTGAAACTCTAAGTTCACGACTTCAAGACTACATGTCCTTTACGTTTTAACTTGTAACTCTAAATTTAGGACTTCAGGACTACATGTCCTTATCCTTTGAACTTGGAACTCTAAGTTCAGGACTTTAAGGTTACATGTCCTTACCTTTTGAACTTGCTTGTCCTTCACTTTTGAATGTGTAACTGTAAGTTAAGGATTGTATGTCCTTAACTTTGAACTTGTAACTATAAGTTAAGGACTGGTTGTCCTTAACTTTTGAATGTGTAATTGTAAGTTAAGGATTGTCTGTCCTTAACTTTTGAACTTGGAAATCAAAGTTAAGGACCTATTGTCCTTAACTTTTGAACTTGTAACTGTTGTTTGTCCTTAACATTTGAACTTGAAAATCAAAGTTAAGGACCTATTGTCCTTAACTTTTGAACTTGTAACTGTAAGTTAAGGACTGCCTGTCTTCAACTTTTGGGCTTCTTAGCCTAAGTTCCGGACCGATTGTCCTTAACTTTTGGGCTTCTTAGCCTAAGTTCAGGACCTATTGTCCTTAACTTTTAATTTATTTTAAAACAAAATAAATTAAATGCAAACACACAATAAGGATAATAACGCACAATTGTGTAATAAAATTAAAATTATATTGTATTTACATTGTGAAATCACCAGATACTGATCAATTGAGTTAGGGTTAGGGTTAGCTCGACTTTGATCATCATCGGAGAAGTCAGACTTCGGAGGCATTGGAGAAAACTATGAAATGGAGATGAAAATAGTTACTAGAGAGTTGTAATGATTCAGTGGAAAGAGCAAAATTAGGATGATAAACACAAATGATTGTGTTGCGATGGAGAACAAAAGAGAAATGGAAATCAAAATTTTATGTGCATTACTGCTTCTACCAGTCGATATTATTCGACTGAAAGAACATTTTGATGTCCTCTACTAGCTTTTGAACTGTTGGTGAAGCGAGGGTTTGGGAAGAAAAGCAATGGAAGAAAGGGTAAAAATGTCTTTTCATATAAATTTTAATAGGGTAGTGGCTAGTTTTGCTCAACATTAGAATTGCTGGATAAAAAATAAATACCACCTTAAATAGTGGCTACCCCACGTCATTTCTACATTGTTTAACAAACCAAACATTATATTTCTATGTTGTGAACTAGTAATTATAAACAAATTCCTACAAAATGTTGTTCGAATTTTGTCAAGAATTTTTTAATCTATTATGACTTTCTTTTTTGAAAGAAGGGAAAAAGACTTCTAAAAGTGTGACGACCCAAAGGGTCATAATCGTATTTCTCCCTTTTCCGCGCTTCGAGGCCATGGAAACCTCGCTTATGGTTACCTCGATTTGCGTGGTAGTTCGGGCTTGAAGCCGGAAAGTTTTTATGTTAAAATATGTGAATTATGTGAAAAATTTGAAGAATTTCGATATTAATATTGATATAGTTGACTTTGGTCAACATTTTAGGTAAACGGACCCGGACCGGTGATGTGACGGTCCCGGGAGGTCCATAGAAAAATATGGGACTCGGGCAGCTGCCCGGAGTCGAAATCCGAGGTCCAGAACCTGAGTAAAAGAATTTTTCTGTTAAATTGCTTTCTGAAATTATTAAGGAAAAATGGAAATGGAAATGATTTAGAAAATATAGGTATCAGGCTCGTATTTTGAGGTTTTGAGGTTTGATTCTTGGATGTTGATGTTATTTTAGCAATATGATCGCTCGAGTAAGTTCGTAGGATGTTATTGAGTTAGTGTGTGTGTGTTTGGTTGGGAGCCCCGAGGGCTCAAGAGTGATTTGGAGGTGGTTCCGGGTGGTTTTGCACTTGAAAACATAGCAGGTTTTCTGCAATTTTTGCACAAGTCAGTTGTTCTACGCGAACGCGATCTTGTCCCGCGTTCGCGATGACCTATGCCCCCATACTTCTTCGCGTTCACGGAAGCCCACCGCATTCGCACTGCTAAGTCAACCCCTTCATCGCGTTCGCGTGTCTTCAATGCGTTCGCATAGCATAGAGTAGGCCCCGAGGAATTTCCTTCTACGCGTTCACACCCCTCCTTCGCGATCGCGTTAGAAAGACCTGGACGCCCCCAATTTTTCCTTCTTCACGTTCACATCAGACCCTCGCAAACGCGATACATCCCAGGTCCCCGTTCTTCGCGAACGCGACCTTTGTGTGGCAAACGCGTAGCACAAGAACACCCAGAGATTTTAAAGACCCAAAAACATAACACTTACGGGATTTTCATTCTATTTCTCAAACTCTCTATTCTCCAATAGTCCATATGCGAATTTCAAGCTTCCCTCTCTCCGTAGCTCGTTGGGTAAGTGATCTTAACTTCATTCCCTCATAATTTCTTCATATAAACACTAAGTTCCTAGCCCTAAATCATGAATTCAAGGTAGAAATTAAGGGTTTTGGGTAGAACTAGGGCTTTGGGAATTTTGGGGTGATTCAACCTCAATTTGGGGTCGAGTCTTGAAACAAATTATATATTTGAACTCGTGGGATTATGGGTGATTGCATTTTGGTTCGAGCCTCGAGTATCGATCATGTGGGCTCGGTTTCGGATTTTGGTATTTTTGGAAGAATGATAAGAAATTCACTTATATGCTATAGGATTGTGTTGTTGAGCCTCAATAGATATTATTGAATTAATTATTGCCTAGATATCATTGTTTCAGAGTTGGATCCTAGAGGAAAGGCGGTGTTAGAGACTTGATTGCTATTTTCGGACCGAAGTAAGTGTTTGATCTAACTTTGGCATAAGGGAATAGGATTAGAGTATTATAAATTGCTATTTGCTAAATGATCGAGTGCGATGTATAGGTGTGGTGACGAGTGTCTATACACCGAAGTCTAGCATGACCGTGGGTCTTTGTTTGTACTTCTTTTTGACATATCTTGGGACTCTTCCAAGCTAAATAATGCTTCTACATAATGTGAAGAGTTTGAGGATAAATTATGAAATATTAATACTATGGAGTGTTGAATCGAATGATAAATACTATTGAGTAGGAGATTAAAGTATTGGAAATAGTTGTAATTAATCCCTTGACGTGATGGTTTGAATATATTGAACATTTCCCTTGCCGGGATGTGAAAGTTATAGTTACTGTTCCCTTGCCGGGACTTAGTTGTTACTTGTGTTATTCCCTTGCCAGGACATTTCTTATTATTATTGTTTATTTCTCTCGCCCGTTTGGTTGTGGCTGCTGTTTGGGTGAGGAAGAGTGATAATGCACGAAGGGTCATTTCGTGCCATTTTTTATTATATTTGCACGAAGCGTCATTCCGTGCTATGTTTAGACTATTTATGCACGAAGGGACATTCCATGCTCTGAATTGACTATATTTGCATGAAGGTTCATTCCGTGCCATGAAATGAGAGTTATGTGAGGGAAAGCACGAAGGGTGATGCCATGCATTTTTTATTCGATTGCTTTGGGTGAGGATGAGAGTAAAAGCACGACGGTTGATACCGTGCAACTATTGAATTTCTTATTCTTTGGTAGTTATTATTGTGCTCTTTTTCTTAATTACGCTGATGAATTTTATATTCGGATTGTACTCCCCCATAGCATGTTTTCCCTCCCTTTTGAACTGTTTAGTTTCGGTACTTCTTTTCCTTTTATTGTATATATATATATATAGAACTGTACAGGTTGATTTGGTAGTCCTGTCTAACCCCGACGAAGTAGTGATGAGGCTACACTCTGATGCTACACTCTATGCAATTATTTTTGCACAGATCCAAGAGAAGCTTTTGGACAGCAGCAGTAGGACTTTACCCGGGAGCTGTCTTCAGTCCAGGGACTCACGATGTAGCTAGTTGGTGTTCGCAGGTCAAAGTCCCTTCCTTTATTTCAGTTTGTTTCATTGTACCGAGACAGACAAATGTATTTTCTTTTCATTCAGACTTGTTTACAGTACTCTTTAGTAGTCCGTGAGCTAGTGACACCAGATTTTGGGTAGAGATGTGTTTTAAATTTCCGCATTTTGATTTCATTTTATTAGACTTAAAGTCTTCCGCACTTATTTAATTGTTTTTAGTGTATTTATATTGTTGAGGTCCATTAGAGAATGTTTGAAGTTTGGCTGGCCTAGCTCTATTAGTAAGCGCCATCATGACTCCCAATGGTGGAAAATCCGGGTCGTGACAAGTTTGTATCAGAGCCCTAGGTTGCATAGGTATCACTACTCACGGACAAACTAGGTAGATTCTGAGGTATCGGTACGGAGACATCTGTATTTATACCCCAGAGGCTACAGAGTTAGGAAAAATTTCACTTTAGTTCTTTCTTGTCGTGCGATTATGTTTCTCAATTATTGATTGTATTTCTACTCTGTTCTTTCGCACATGGCGAGAACACGTGCTTCTTCTTCTACCGTGCAACATCCCGAGCCCCGAGTAGCAGGTCCTGCGAGGGGCAGAGGCCGAGGCCGTGGCAGAGGCCGAGGCAGTGCCAAAGGCCGAGGCAGAGCTCAGCCCCGGGCAGCAGTTCCAGAGGTGGAGCCTCATATTGACTATGATGAGGAGGTTCTAGCCCCAGCAGCTCCAGTGGGCCTAGCTCAGGTCCTAGGAGGGGTCATGTTCACCCCAGATCTTGAGGACGCTCTAGTCAGATTGGCAGGATTTATGGATAGTGTCACTAGAACGGGTTTGCTGCCAGTAGCACCAGCCACTTCTCAAGCTGGAGGAGGGGTTCAGACTCCTGCTACGCATACTCCGGAGCAGGTAGCTCCCCGGACTCAGGTCCCAGTGGTTCAGCCAGCGGTGGCAGCTCAGACAGGTATTACAGCTTAGGCCGTCAATGGAGCGGCTATGTCTTCAGATGCTTTGTGGAGACTTGATAGGTTCTCGAAGCTCTTCACCACCACTTTCAGCGGTTCTTCATCAGAGGATCCATATGATTTTATATTCTGCTGTCATGAGATTCTCAGGACCATGTGTATAGTAGAGACTAACGGGGTCGATTTTTGTACCTTCCGGCTTGCAGGGTCCGCCAAGACTTGGTGGAGAGATTTTTGCCTATCTAGACCAGTAGGGTCTCCAGCTTTGACATGGGATCAGTTCGCATAGTTGTTCTTGGAGAAGTTTCTCCCCGTCACACAGCAGGAGGCACTTCGTAGGCAGTTTGAGCACCTCCAGCAGGGCTCCATAACAGTTACACAGTATGAGACTAGATTTGTTGACTTGGCACGCCATGTGGTTGTGATACTCCCTACGGAGCGAGAAATGGTCCGAAGGTTCATTGGTGGATTGATCCAATCGATCCGTCTATAGATGGCCACGGGAGTTGGCAGTGATATTTCCTTTCAGGAGGCAGTCAATGCAGCCCGCAGAGTTGAGATGGCCCTTTCACGGGGAGGTGGCCAGATGTCGGACAAGAGGCCCCGTCATTCTGGTAGATTCCGTGGTACCTCGTCTGGAGGTAGGGATTCCTATGGTAGAGGTTAGTCATAGAGGCCCTTATAGTCCGCGCTTCAGGTTTCTCATGGTACTCTAGGCAGCGGTGGTTCTCAGCAGTACTATTCAGATCAACAGCCTATCAGTGCACCCCTACTTCAGAGCTTCAGGGGAGGACATTCAGGTCGACAGGGACACTAGTCGCAGCAGTCGAGATATTGTTATGGTTGTGGTGACCCCGGTCATATTGTCAAGTTTTGCCCTCGAGCATCGGGTAGCTCTCAGCAGCAGGGTCCTTGCCTCATGAATCAAGCAACAGGTGATCCATAGCTCGCCCAGCCAGCTAGAGACGGGGGTAGGGATCATAGAGGTGGAGGTAGGGACTATAGAGGTGGAGCTCGCACCGGCAAAGGCAGAGGTAAGCCAGTGGTTGATCGTTCTGGAGACACAATTCAGGGAGGTAGGGCCCAGCCCCATTATTATGCCTTGCCAGCCAGGCCAGAGGCCGAGTCATCAGATGCTATGATTACAGGTACTATTCTGGTTTGTGACAGGGATGCT
>MU716762.1:16408-29635 GCA_026770625.1 Nicotiana glauca | reverse complement strand
CCCCCAAATACTAGGGTTTCTGACTCCAATCAAATGCATATATGAGAAAACAACGAATAGAATAGACTCAATAGTCTCTTTCCTAAACAAACTGCAAGTTTGAAATGTAGGGAATACATTCGGGCAAAGCTTGTTACTCAAACAAGTTTAGAAGCAAAAAAACAATACAGGTTTAGGAAAACAGTAGATGGAGCATGCTTAGGAAGAACTTGGTAAAAAATCTAATAAATCAAGCAAACATAAAGAACCCAGTAGGAGATACATACAATAAAAATCACATAGCAGAGAGAATCATGCGAGCTTAGGCTAAAGGCACAGGACAAATGCGAAGCATAGAAGGATCATGCTTAACAGAAAGAAAAAGCGGAAGATCAAATACGTGCGTAGCAGAGAAGAAACATACGAGATAAACACAGATGAAACACAGAAAAAGAAAAGAGAAGAAAGAATCAGAAAGTTTTTTCCAGAAACCCTAATTTGAAAATCAAATTATTTTAAAAGAAAAAAATTGGGGAAAACCTTTGAAATATCGAATATAGCACAGATATAGCATAGATCTAAGAGAAAACAAACAGAAAAACCTCGAATAGCTTTAGGTTTCTCTGAAACCCTAGAAATGAGAAGGCTTGGAAAGGGTCTGGTCTCGAACAGATCTGAGCCATAGCTAGGCTCTTAAAGCTCGAACACGTCGGAACACGGTCGGAGAGGCCATAGAACCACAGATCTATGGAGGATCTGCTCAAACACCATCGAGCTCGGACCTCGAAATCTCGAACAACCAAGGCTTGGGGGGAAAGGAAGGTGAGCACGAGCCGTCCATGGCCTGAGAAGCCATGGACTCCGGTGAGATTGATCGGAGAAGACGAGGGAGGCGATTAGGGTTTCGAGTGCTAGGGAGCGTTTTGAGAGAAGGAGAGAGTTTGGGGGCGGCTATCTGAGAGAAATAAGGCTTAGGGTTAGGTCGTTTGGGATTAAAAAGGAAAGGGGGAACGGTGGTCGTTGATCTAAATGATCAATGGCCGGGATTAAGAGGTTTATGGGTTGGGTTGGTTAAATGGGTTTTGAGTCGGGTAACTGGGTTAAATTGGGTTAGGGAATTGGGCTGGCCCAATTGGGAATTAGGATTGGGGCCGATTGGGTTTAAGATTAAAATGAAATTGAGGCTATAATTGAAATGAAATGTGGCCAAAATTAAAATAGCCAGTTTTCCTCTGTTATTTTATAAAAATAGTAAAAATGATTTTAAAAGAAAATTGAAGATGCTTAACCAATTAATAATACAGATGTATTAATTAAAAAATATTAGAACTAATTTTACAATTATAAAACACTATTAATCGTAGAATAGGCTATAGTTGCATTTATATCCAATTTGCTTTTAAAAATAACGAGCAATTTTGTAAAAATATAGAAAAATCACCTTAATTATATTTTGGTGTAAATATGAGAATAAAATAAATTATTCGCCAATAATGATAGTTTGGAAATAATTATTGAATTTTGAACTATTAAAATAGACAACAAATTGATTCTAAGAACTTTAAAAAATAAGGAAAAATACCAAAACTCTTGAGAATGCTTATATATGCATGAATATACTATTTTGTGAACATTTGGGTGTATAAAATACATAGGGAAAAATTGGGTATCAACAGCTGCCCCTCTTTACCCAAAAAGGATGAAAGAGTTGTCGGGTAAAGATATGATGACCAATTTTGACCGGAAGCGGCATTTTGAAAAGAATTTGATCGAGCTCTGGTTTCTGAGCTGCCTACATATCCCTGGTTTTACAGGAATCAAGCCGTATGAAGTTCAGGAACCGTTGACGGAACATGCCGACGGAGGTTTGAAAGGACGGATACGACGCTCGAAAATAAGAGCCGTCTTGAAGTTGATCGGTTGCGAGAACCGGAATGGAGTCGCTCCTGCTGAGACGGCCATTGCTAGCCGGTGTACCTGCAAGTGAGCAATACAGGTGTATATTGTGCATAAACTTAAACATGATGCAAGTTCCCATCGGACCATGAATGTTGTCTTTGGACGGTTAGGATGACGTCCTCAGACCATGATGTCCTGCGCCATGAAGCACAAAATTGAAGGATTCGCAGGCTATGAAATGATGTTCTCGGGCTATGATAATGGTGCCTCCGAACCATGATGTCTTTGAATAATGATATGGAAGATATAAAGTGGATCCTCAGGCCATGGCATGGTGTTCTCGGGCTATGAAGATGGTGCATTCGAATGATGACGCCTTTGGTTCGTTTGGCGATATTTTAGCCCATGAAATGCAAGATTTGGTGGTATTTCAGCCGACGCGAAAGCGTAAATGGAAATATTTCAACCGACAGGAAAATTTAAATGTAGTGCGGCGATATTCCAGCAGATATGATAAGTAAAATGGCGATATTTCAGTCGATTTGCAAGATGTAAATGAAAGTGGCAGTTTTTCAGCCGTGCAAGAAAGATAAAGTGGCGGTATTTCAGCCATGCAAGTGGAGGTAGAGCTTAACCTCGGAAGGCAGAAAGGGTAGCCCTATGCAGATAATGCAAGATGGAGACAACGCTTAGTCTCGGAAGGCAGATATATAGCCTTATGCAATGCAGATAATGCAGGATGGAGATAACTCTTAGTCTCGGAAGGCAGGAAGGTAGCCTTATGCAATGCAGATAATGCAGACAGAGACAACGCTTAGTCTCGGAAGGTAGGAAGGTAGCCTTATGCAATGCAGATAATGCAGATAATGCAGATGGAGAAAATGCTTAGTCTCGGAAGGCAGGAAGGTAGCCTTATGCAATGCAGATAATGCAGATGGAGACAACTCTTAGTCTCGGAAGGCAGAAAAATAGTCTTATGCAATGTAGGAAATGTAGATGGAGACAACGCTTAGTCTCGGAAGGCAGAAAAGTAGCCTTATGCAATGTAGGAAATGCAGATGGAGACAACTCTTAGCCTCAAAGACTTGAGTTCGTGGGGGAATGGGTAACCGGGTTTTGGTCTGAACCTCGGGTTTTGACCACGTGGGCCCAGGGGCATTTTTGGAATTTTTGGGAAAAACTTGGGAAAATCAGTTTTATGCATTCAAATCGATTCATATAGTGTTTATTAAAGTAATTGAACAATTTGTGATTAGATTCGAGCGAAGTAAAGCGATAGTTGAGGATTAAGTGGATTTCAAGGCTTTGAGGTAAGTGTTTGGTTTAACCCTAGCTTAAGGGAATAGGAGTTGAGTCTTGTTACTAATTGCTATGTGATCGAGTACGATGTATAGGCATGGTGACGAGTATCTATATACTGGTGTCTAGCATGACCGTGAGTCCTTATAATGTGATTACAATGACTTGGTTGTGAACTCCGTGTTTATTGGAGACATTCTATATGTTGTGAATAACATGAGAACGGTAAAATAATTATTTGATTCCTGGGAGAATTGGCTCGAATTGTGATACGAATATTGAAATTATATGAAATGACTGGATTCTTTGGAGCGTTGGCTAAAAAATGGTAGAGTGAATTATAAGATAAGAAAAGTAAGAAAAAGAAAGCATTGTTGATTATTCCCTTGCCGGGACTGTTGGTTGAACTTGTTGGGTTCTTTCCCCTTGCCGGGATTTTTGTCAAATGTTTGCTTATTGTTATGTCCCTTAATTGTGACTGTTGTTTGGTGAACCAGACTGTTAAATGATATTGAGGAGCGGGTTGCGCACCGCAACAATGATATTGAGGATCAGGTTGCGCACCGCAACAGTGATACCTGATAAATGGTATGGGTCGGGTTGCATGCCGCAATAGTGGTATTTATGGTGCGGGTTGCACGCCGCAACAGTGAGACTTGTGGAGCGGGTTGCACGCCGCAACAGTAATTGATACCATGTGTTTGTATCGAGTATTGTTTCTTGTTCATTGTGAATCTAAGTTGTTCTAGTTTGTTACTTGGGATTACTGTTAAGATTGTATCTCCCCATGGCATGTCTTCCCCTCCCATGTTGTTAATTGCCTTGTATTCGATGTTCCGTTGTATATTTATAACTGCACAGGTTTATGTGGTGTCCAGTCAAGCCTCGTCACTACTTCATCGAGGTTAGGCTAGACACTTACCGACAAATGGGGTCAGTTGTGCTGATGCTACACTTCTATGCATTTTTGCACAGGTCCAGGTTTTGAGGAGCAGCAGCAGCAGTAGCACGGGAGTAGGATTTCATTATTACGAGACTGAGGTAGTCTTGCAGGCGTCCGCAGGCCCGGCGTCTCTTCTTTATGTCTTTCTTATTTAACTGTGCATCATTGTTTCGAGACAGACAACTGTTATAATTCTTTCAGACCTTTGTATTTAGTTTATTCTTAGAAGTTCGTGAGTAATGTGACACCAAATCTTGTGTAGAGGACATATTTAACTGTTCCGCATTTTGATTTGAAATTATCAGACAGACTTCCACTATTGTTCTCTTTAGAATTAATGTTTTATATTGATGCTATAGACTGTTAAGATAATTGTTTAATGATGAAAAGGTAAATAAGTTGGCTTGCCTAGCTACCACGAGTAGGCGCCATCACGATCCCGATGGTGGGAAATCTGAGTCGTGACAGTGTGATACGTAATAAAAAATAATAATTTGGTATTGGGAACAAAGAATATCTAGGGAAGATAAAAAATTAAGACAGGGAAAATAATTTGGTGTTGGGAAGGAAAAATATCGAGGAAAGATAAAAACGTTAGTACCAAAACATACTTTTGTGTTTTGTCTTTTATCCAATGGGATACAATTTGGTATTAGTTTTATTTGATTAGATATTTCATGTTACGTGCAAAATTTTGGGCTAATACTTTTTTGAAAAATTACCAGTTATGTCCATTTATAAGTAGTGCATTATAAAAATTGGTCAATTGATAAAATATTACTAATATTAGCCAAATTAGCCAATTAGCTATTTGTAGCAAAAAATCAAATTTTTGCTTTGTTTTGAGTGGGTGTTATTAGAATAGATTGGGCACAACTTAAGGAGCTTGAATCTTAGTTTTGGGATGATTTGGTAAAGTTTTGAGGTGGTTTGAATTGAAAATTCGAAATAAAAGCTGAAAATGAAAAAAAATGATTTGTCTGTCACACTGTGTATCATATGTGTATCACATATGTATCATATTTGTATCAATTGTGTATCACATGTATATCCATGTATACCTATATGTGATATACATGTGTTGCATAAGACTTTTTTGAACTCGATTTATTTATGAATTTTGATACAAAACCAGTCCAAATCACCTCCAATCTTCCTCAAATATTGTATATTGACTTATCTATATATTTTCAATGAATTTTAACTATACCCATTTAAAAAGTTCCTTTTTTGTTTAGATGTTTGGAATATTGTGTAGATTTTTATATTTCATCACCTTATTTGCTACTTCGTCCATGAAATTTCTTTTATATCTTGTATCTAATGTTGCTAATCACGCTCAAAATATGGAAGGTGATTTTTGCATGCGATTCTTTGAGAGAAAGAGCCCTATTATTTGGTTTATCAATTTTTGCTGGCTAGTTTTGGTAAGTCTATGACTAATGGCTAGAGGTTGGTAAGTTGAGATTTATTTGGGACATTTGTGTAAGTTTCCCTACTTTTTTTCAACGGCCATACACAGTAGTTTTCTCTATAATGATGCAAAATCTTAGAGAGCCTATTGGCCCATGACGGAGCAACGCTATACAACTTACACTAAGACCCAAAATGCAATTCAGTGTATAAAACTCCAGCTACGTTTGAAGTACGAATCATAAGTCGTAGTTTATTTAGTTTTGTAAGATGATTTTTCAATTTTGTACAAGTGACCTCTTAATTACATAACGATAACTTGTACTATTACGTTAGGTTTACCTTCTAAAGAGCTGGCTAGAGTAGACCATTCTTCCTTAACCATTAACACCTTCTTATCCCGCAGTAGGCAGGGCCAAATTTAGGCTACATTTATGGTGCAGGCGGACACATGGCCTGCTACCAAATTAGGTATGTTATGTAAATATTTTGTAAAATTGATCTAATATCATATATTGTGTTTGACTTAAAAAGTTATAAAATACTTTCTAAGCAAATGAATCAATAAAGATGAAGGGGTAAATCCTAGTTAAAGATAATTAACTCTAAATCCGAGATGAGTAGGAGAAGTAGAAAAACATAGTCAAATATAAATGTTGACAGCGATTATGATCATATTTAATGGTATAAGTAAAGATGCATTAAGCAACAAAAATATAAATAAAGGAAAAGATTCACCCGATCTTCAGTGAGACAGATCTTCTTTCATTTAATAAAGATCAATGGTAGACAAATACAAGAACTTTATGACCCATTTTTTGATAATGGTCCGACCTTGGTTGTTAATGACGGTCCGACCTTGGTTACTAATGACAGTCCGACTTGGTTGTTGATGACGGTCCGACCTTGGTTACTGATGACGGTCCGACCATGGCCTGTCTGACCATGACCTTATGTCTTCGCGTGCTGAATTTCTCTGATCTAATTTTTACCTATACAGTTAGTCCCTACGCTTATCGAGGTCTTCTCCTGGTCAAGCTCAGTGAGCAAACTTCATTAATCGTAATTTGAGAAATTCGGATGGGGAGGTCGACTAGCGTTGATCGCGGCTGAGGGTGCCGATCTTTAGGTCTGTGGTATCCCCGTGGGCTGAACTTTAGTAGAGTTCGATCAGGGCCAATGACTCGAGTGATGAGTCGATCAAGAAGGCGGTAGAATTAGAGAAGGCCGTCGAGGTCGGGATGGCGACATTATAGGAGGTAATTCGCATCCTCGGATCTGGACGAGCGAGTAGGCCGAATGTGAATTCGGACGAGGTCGAGTGTTGATTCGGACGAGGCCAAATATTGTTTCGATCGAGGCTGAAGGTTGATTTGGTCAAGGCCGAATTATTCTTTTTGGCAATGGCCCTTGGCCGTTGGGGTCGACCTCCTCTTTTTTGCAATGGCCCTTGGCCATGAGGGTCGACCCCCTCTTTTTTAGCGATGGCTCTTGGCCATAAGGTCGATTCGGACGAGGCCGAATATTGATTTGGTCGAGGTCGAATTCTTCTTTTTGGCAATGGCCCTTGGCCGTTGGGGTCGACCTCCTCTTTTTGGTGATGGCCCTTGGACATTAGGGTCGACCTCCTTTTTGTGGCAATGGATCTTCTCTATAAGGTCGATTCAGACGAGGTCGAATGTTGATTCGGTCAAGGCCGAATTCTTCTTTTTGGCGATGGCCCTTGGCCATTGGGATTGACCTCTTTTTGGTGATGGCCCTTGGCCGTTGGGGTCGACCTCCTCTTTTTGGCGATGGCTCTTCGCTATAAGGGCGATTCGTACGAGGCCGAATATGTTTTCGGTCGAGGCCGAATTCTTCGTTTTGGCGATGGCCCTTGGCCTTAAAGTCGATTCGGACGAGGCCAAATGTTGTTTCGGACGAGGCCGAAAATATTGTTTCGGATGAGGCCAAGTGTTTTTTTGAACAAGGCCGAATTTTTTTTTCGGACGAGGCCGAATATTATTTCGGACGAGGTCGAATATTATTTCGGTCGAGGCCAAATATTATTTCGATCGAGGCCGAATGTTATTTCGATCGAGGCCGAATATTATTTTGGTCGAGGCTGAATTTTTTTTTTTGGAGATGGCCCTTGGTCGTAAGGGTGTTATTTCAAACTTGTAGAAATGTTAACTCGTCGTTGTTCGATCAAAGTCGAACTTATCAAACTTTGGTGGCGAAGGAACTTAGCCTTTAACTCAGATCGAGCGAGGTCGAACTTTGTTACATTTTGATGGCGAAGGCACTTAGCTTGAGTCCCAGTTCAAACGAGGTCGAACTTATCAAACTTTGGAGGCGAATGCACTTAGACTTTAACTCAGTTCGAGCGAGGTCGAACTTTGTTACACTTTGATGGAGAAGGCACTTAGCCTAAGTCGTAGTTCGAACGAGGTCGAACTTATCAAACTTTAAAGTCGAAGGTACTTAGCCTTTAACTCAGTTCGAGCCAGGTCGAACTTTGTTACACTTTGATGGCGAAGGCACTTAGCCTGAGTCCCAGTTCGAACGAGGTCGAACTTATCAAAGTTTAGTGGCCAAGGCACTTAGCCTTTAACTCAGTTTGAGCGACGTCGAACTTTGTTAAACTTTGATTTCGAACGCACTTAGCCTGAGTCCTAATTCGAACGAGGGCAAACTTATCAAACTTTGGAGGCGAAGGCACTTAGCATTTAACTCAGTTCGAGCGAGGTCGAACTTTGTTACACTTTGATGGCGATGGCACTCAGCCTGAGTCCCTGTTCGAATGAGGTCGAACTTATCAAACTTTGGTGGCGAAGGCACTTATCCTTTAACTTAGTTCGAGCATCAAAGTTTGTTACACTTGGATGGCCAAGGCACGTAGCCTGAGTCCCAGTTCGAACGAGGTCGAACTTATAAAACTTTGATGGCAAAGACATTTAGCCCTTAACTCAGTTCGAGCTAGATCAAACTTTGTTACACTTTGATGGCGAAGGCACTGAGCTTGAGTCCTAGTTCGAACGAGGTTGAACTTATTAAACTTTAGAGGCAAAGGCACTTAGCCTTTAACTCAGTTCGAGCGAGGTCGAACTTTGTTACACTCTGATGGAGAAGGCACTTAGCCTGAGTCCTAACTTGAATTAGGTCGAACTTATCAAACTTTGGGGGCAAGGCACTTAGCCTTTAACTGAGTTCGAGCAAGGTCGAACTTTGTTACACTTTGATGGCCAAGGCACTTAGCCTGAGTCCCAGTTCGAACGAAGTCGAACTTATCAAACTTTGGAGGCGAAGGCACTTAGCCTTTAACTAAGTTCGAGCGAGGTCGAACTTTGTTACACTTTGATGGGGAAGGCACTTAGCCTGAGTCCCAGTTCGAATGAGGTCGAACTTATCAAAATTTGGTGGTGAAGGCACTTAGCATTTAACTCTGTTCGAGCGAGGTCGAACTTTGTTACACTTTGATGGCGAAGGCACTTAGACTAAGTCCTAGTTAGAACGAGGTCGAACTTATCAAACTTTGGTGGCGAAGGCACTTAGCCTTTAACTCAATTTGAGCGAGGTCAAACTTTGTTACACTTTCATGGTGAAGGCACTTAGCCTGAGTCCCAGTTCAAACGAGGTCGAACTTATCAAACTTTGGAGTCGAAGGCACTTAGCCTTTAACTCAGTTCGAGTGAGGTCGAATTTTGTTACAGTTTGATGGCGAAGGCACTTAGCCTGAGTCCCAGTTCGAACGAGGTCAAGCTTATCAAACTTTGGAGGTAAAGGCACTTAGCCTTTATCTCTGTTCGAGCGAGGTCGAACTTTGTTACACTTTGATGGCGAAGGCACTTAGCCTGAGTCCCATTTTGAACGAGGTCGAACATATCAAACTTTGGTGGCGAACGCACTTGGCCTCTAATTCAGATCGAGCGAGGTCGAACTTTGTTACACTTTAATGGCGAAGGCACTTAACCTGAGTCCCTATTCGAATGAGGTCGAACTTATCAAACTTTGGAGGCGAAGGCACTTAGCCTTTAATTCAGTTCGAGCGAGGTCGAACTTTGTTACACTTTGATGGCGAAGGCACTTACCTTGAGTCTTAGTTCGAACGAGGTCAAACTTATCAAACTTTGGAGGCGAAGGCACTTAGACTTTAACTCAGTTCGAGCGAGGTCGAACTTTGTTACACTTTGATGGCGAAGGCACTTAGCCTGAGTCCCAGTTCGAAAAAGGTTGAACTTATCAAACTTTGGTAGCGAAGGCACTTAGCCTTTAACTCAGTACGAGCGAGGTCGAACTTTGTTACACTTTGATGGCGAAGGCACTTAGCCTGATTCTCAGTTCGAAAAATGTTGAACTTATCAATCTTTGGTAGCGAAGGCACTTAGCCTTTAACTCAGTACGAGCGAGGTCGAACTTTGTTACACTTTGATGGCGAAGGCACTTAGCCTGATTCTCAGTTCGAAAAATGTTGAACTTATCAATCTTTGGTAGCGAAGGCACTTAGCCTTTAACTCAGTACGAGCGAGGTCGAACTTTGTTACACTTTGATGGCGAAGGCACTTAGCCTGATTCTCAGTTCGAAAAATGTTGAACTTATCAATCTTTGGTAGCGAAGGCACTTAGCCTTTAACTCAGTACGAGCGAGGTCGAACTTTGTTTCACTTTGATGGCAAAGGCACTTAGCCTGCGTCCCAGTTCGAACGAGGTCAAACTTATCAAACTTTGGTGGCGAAGGCACTTAGCCTTTAACTCAGTTCGAGCGAGGTCGAACTTTGTTTCACTTTGATGGCAAAGGCACTTAGCCTGAGTCCCAGTTCGAACGAGGTCAAACTTATCAAACTTTTGAGGTGAAGGCACTTAGCCTTTAACTCTATTCGAGCGAGATGAAACTTTGTAACACTTTGATGGCGAAGGCACTTAGCCTGAGTCCCAGTTCGAATGAGGTCAAACTTATCAAACTTTGGTGGCGAAGGCACGTAGCCTTTTACTCAATTCGAGCATCAAATTTTTTTACACTTCGATGGCGAAGGCACGTAGCCTGAGTCCCAGTTCGAACGAGGTCGAACTTATCAAACTTTTGTGGCAAAGGAACTTAGCCCTTAACGCAGTTCGAGCGAGATCGAACTTTGTTACACTTTGATGGCGAAGGCACTTAGCATGTGTCCCAGTTCGAACGAGGTCGAACTTATCAAACTTTGGAGGCGAAGGCACTAAGCCTTTAACTCAGTTCGAGCGAGGTCAAACTTTGTTACACTTTGATGGCGAAGGCACTTAGCCTGAGTCCCAGTTCGAACGAGGTCAAACTTATTAAACTTTGGAGGTAAAGGACCTTAGCCTTTATCTCTGTTCGAGCGAGGTCGAACTTTGTTACACTTTGATGGCAAAGGCACTTAGCCTAAGTCCCAGTTCGAACGAGGTCGAACTTATCAAACTTTGGTGGCGAAGGCACTTAGCCTTTAACTCAGTTCAAGCGAGGTCGAACTTTGTTACACTTTGATGGCGAAGGCACTTAACCTGAGTCCCTATTCGAACAAGGTCGAACTTATCAAACTTTGGAGGCGAAGGCAATTAGCCTTTAATTCAGTTCGAGCAAGGTCGAACTTTGTTACCCTTTGATGGAGAAGGCACTTACCCTGAGTCTCAGTTCGAACGAGGTCGAACTTATCAAACTTTGGAGGCGAAGGCACTTAGCCTTTAACTCAGTTCAAGCGAGGTCGAACTTTGTTACACTTTGATGGCGAAGGCACTTAGCCTGAGTCTTAGTTCGAACGATGTCAAACTTATCAAACTTTTGAGGTGAAGGCACTTAGCCTTTAACTCAGTGCAAGCGAGGTCGAACTTTGTTACACTTTGATGGCGAAGGCACTTTGCATGAGTCCCAGTTCGAACGAGGTCGAACGTATCAAACTTTAGTGGCGAAGGCCCTTAGCCTCTAACTCAGATCGAGCGAGGTCGAACTTTGTTACACTTTGATGGTGAAGGCACATAACCTGAGTCCCTAATTGAACGACGTCGAACTTATCAAACTTTGTAGGCGAAGGCACTTAGCCTTTAATTCAGTTCGAGCGAGTTCGAACTTTGTTACACTTTTATGGCGAAGGCACTTAGCCTTTAACTCAGTTCGAGCGAGGTCGAACTTTGTTACACTTTGATGGTGAAGGCACTTAGCCTGAGTCCCAGTTCGAATGAGGTCGAACTTATCAAACTTTGGTGGCGAAGGCACGTAGCCTTTAACTCAGTTCGAGCATCAAAGTTTTTTACACTTTGATGGCGAAGGCACGCAGCCTGAGTCCCAGTTCGAACGAGGTCGAACTTATCAAACTTTTGTGGCAAAGGCACTTAGCCCTTAACTCAGTTTGAGCGATATCGAACTTTGTTACACTTTGATGGCGAAGGCACTTAGCCTGAGTCTCAGTTCGAAAGAGGTCGAACTTATCAAATTTTGGAGGCGAAGGCACTTAGCCTTTAACTCAGTTCGAGCGAGGTCAAACTTTGTTACACTTTGATGGCGAAGGCACTAAGCCTGAGTCCCAGTTCGAACGAGGTCAAACTTATTAAACTTTGGAGGTAAAGGACGTTAGCCTTTATCTCTGTTCGAGCGAGGTCGAACTTTGTCAAACTTTGATGGCAAAGGCACTTAGCCTGAGTCCCAGTTCGAACGAGGTCGAACTCATCAAACTTTGGTGGCAAAGGCACTTAGCCTTTAACTCAGTTCAAGCGAGGTCGAACTTTGTTACACTTTGATGGCGAAGGCACTTAGCCTGAGTCCCTATTCGAACAAGGTCGAACTTATCAAACTTTGGAGGCGAAGGCAATTAGCCTTTAATTCAGTTCAAGCGAGGTCGAACTTTGTTACACTTTGATGGTGAAGGCACTTATCCTGAGTCACAGTTCGAACGAGGTCGAACTTATCAAACTTTGGAGGCGAAGGCACTTAGCCTTTAACTCAGTTCAAGCGAGGTCGAACTTTGTTACACTTTGATGGCGAAAGCACTTAGCCTGAGTCTTAGTTCGAACGATGTCACACTTATCAAACTTTTGAGGTGAAGGCACTTAGCCTTTAACTCTGTTCGAGCGAGGTCAAACTTTATTACACTTTGACGGCGAAGGCACTTAGCCTGAATCCTAGTTCGAACGAGGTCGAACTTATCAAACTTTGGAGTCGAAGGCACTTAGCCTTAACTCAGTTCGAGCGAGGTCGAACTTTGTTACACTTTGATAGCGAAAGCACTTAGCCTGAGCCCGAGTTCGTACGAGGTAAAACTTATCAAACTTTGGAGGTAAAGGCACTTAGCCTTTATCTCTGTTCGAGCGAGGTCGAACTTTGTTACACTTTGATGGCGAAGGCACTTTGCATGAGTCCCAGTTCGAACGAGGTCGAACGTATCAAACTTTGGTAGCGAAGGCACTTAGCCTCTAACTCAGATCGAGCGAGGTCGAACTTTGTTACACTTTGATGGCGAAGGCACTTAACCTGGGTCCCTATTCGAACGAGGTCGAACTTATCAAACTTTGGAGGCGAAGGCACTTAGCCTTTAATTCAGTTCGAGCGAGGACGAACTTTGTTACACTTTGATGGCGAAGGCACTTACCCTGAGTCTCAGTTCGAACAAGGTCAAACTTATCAAACTTTGGTGGCGAAGGCACTTCGCCTTTAACTCAATTCGAGAGAGGTCGAACTTTGTTACACTTTGATGGCGAAGGCACTTAGC
>MU716762.1:0-14410 GCA_026770625.1 Nicotiana glauca | reverse complement strand
AACTTATCAAACTTTGGAGGCGAAGGCACTTAGCCTTTAACTAAGTTCGAGCGAGGTCGAACTTTGTTACACTTTGATGGCAAAGGCACTTAGCTTGAGTCCCAGTTCGAACGAGGTCGAACTTATCAAACTTTGGAGGTGAAGGAACTTAGAATTTAACTCTGTTCGAGCGTGGTCGAACTTTGTTACACTTTGATGGCGAAGGCACTTAGACTGAGTCCCAGTTCGAACGAGGTCAAACTTATCAAACTTTGGAGTCAAAGGCACTTAGCCTTTAACTAAGTTCGAGCGAGGTCGAACTTTGTTACACTTTGATGGCGAAGGCACTTAGCCTGAGTCCCAGTTCGAACGAGGTCGAACTTATCAAACTTTGGAGGTGAAGGCACTTATCATTTAACTTTGTTCGAGCGAGGTCGAACTTTTTTGCACTTTGATGGAGAAGGCACTTAGCCCAAGTCCTAGTTCGAACAAGGTCAAACTTATCAAACTTTGGTGGCGAAGGCACTTAGCCTTTAACTCAGTTCGAGCGAGGTCGAACTTTGTTACACTTTGATGACGAAGGCACTAAACCTTAGTCCCTATCCGAACGAGGTCGAACTTATCAAACTTTGGAGGCGAAGGCACTTCGCCTTTAATTCAGTTCAAGCGAGGACGAACTTTGTTACACTTTGATGGCGAAGGCACTTACCCAGTGTCTCAGTTCGAACGAGGTCGAACTTATCAAACTTTGGAGGCGAAGGAACTTAGCCTTTAACTTAGTTCGAGCGAGGTCGAACTTTGTTACACTTTTATGGCGAAGGCACTTAGCCTGAGTCCCAATTCGAACGAGGTCAAACTTATCAAACTCTTAAGATGATGGCACTTAGCCTTTAACTCTGTTTGAGTGTGGTCGAACTTTGTTACACTTTGATGGCGAAGGCACTTAGTCTGAGTCCCAGTTCGAACGAGGTCGAACTTATCAAACTTTGGTAGCGAAGGCACTTAGCCTTTAACTCAGTTCGAGTGAGGTTGAACTTTGTTACACTTTGATTGTAAAGGCACATAACCTGAGTCCCTATTTGAACGACGTCGAACTTATCAATCTTTGGAGGCGAAGGCACTTAACCTTTAATTTAGTTCGAGCGAGGTCGAACTTTGTTACACTTTGATGGCGAAGGCACTTAGCCTAAGTCTTAGTTCGTACAAGGTCGAATTTATCAAACTTTGGAGGAGAAGGCACCTAGCCTTTAACTCAGTTCGAGCGAGGTCGAACTTTGTTACACTTTAATGGCGAAGGCACTCAGCCTGAGTCCCAGTTCGAATGAGGTTGAACTTATCAAACTTTGGTGGCGAAGGAACGTAGTCTTTAACTCAGTTTGAGCATCGAAGTTTGTTACACTTTGATGGCGAAGGCACGTAGCCTGAGTCCCAATTCGAACGAGGTTGAACTTATCAAACTTTGGTGGCAAAGGCACTTAGCCCTTAACTCAGTTCGAGCGAGATCAAACTTTGTTACACTTTAATGGCGAAGGCACTTAGCCTGAGTCCCAGTTTGAACGAGGTCAAACTTATTAAACTTTGGTGAAAGGCACTTAGCCTTTATCTCTGCTCGAGCGTGGTCGAACTTTGTTACACTTTGATGGCGAAGGAACTTATCCTGAGTCCCAGTTTGAACGAGGTTGAACTTATCAAACTTTGGTGGCAAAGGAACTTAGCCTTTAACTCAGTTCGAGCGAGGTCAAACTTTGTTACACTTTGATGGTGAAGGCACATAACCTGAGTCCCTATTTGAACGACGTCGAACTTATCAAACTTTGGAGGCGAAGGCACTTAGCCTTTAATTCAGTTCGAGCGAGATCGAACTTTGTTACACTTTGATGGCGAAGGCACTTAACCTGAGTCTTCGTTCGAACGAGGTCGAACTTATCAAACTTTGGAGGCGATGGCACTTAGCCTTTAACTCAGTTCGAGCGAGGTCGAACTTTGTTACACTTTGATGGCGAAGGCACTTAGCCTGAGTCCTAGTTCGAATGAGGTCGAACTTATCAAATTTTTGGTGGCGAAGGCACTTAGCCTTTAACTCAGTTCGAGTATCGAAGTTTGTTACACTTTGATGGCCAAAGCACGTAGCTTGAGTCCCACTTTGAACGAGGTCGAACTTATCAAACTTTGGTGGCAAAGGCACTTAGCCCTTAACTTAGTTCGAGCGAGATCGAACTTTGTTACACTTTGATGGCGAAGTCAATTAGCCTGAGTCCCAGTTCGAAAAAGGTCGAACTTATCAAACTTTAGATGCGAATGCACTTAGCCTTTAACTCTGTTCAAGCGATGTCGAACTGTGTTACACTCTGATGGAGAAGGCACCTAGCCTGAGTCCCCATTCGAATGAGGTCGAACTTATCAAACTTTGGTGGCAAGGGACTTAGCCTTTAACTCATTTCGAGCGAGGTCGAACTTTGTTACACTTTGATAGCCAAGGCACTTAGCCTGAGTCCCAGTTCGAACGAAGTCGAACTTATCAAACTTTGGAGGCGAAGGCACTTAGCCTTTAATTTCTGCGAGGAATTTTATTGGTTGTTCGACAAAGAAATCGGTTGGGCGAATTCTAGAATGGTGAAATGATGGCTTCAAGCTAAGTGGGAGAGTCCCACCGCTTGTGATTGGGCTGTATGATTAACTACTTGCGTGATTTCTGGTTATTAGCATATTGATGGGTTATTTCAGCTATAAGAAAAGACCATAAGTGGTAATTCGAGCAAATGAATTGTTGGAAGCATGCCATGGTTGGCCTTATTGGCTCATGTTCGGACTAGGAAAAAGCTTCAGGGTTTATGCCTCGTATAGATGCAAGTTTCAGAGGAAGTGATTTCGCCGGGTGCCTCACCGAGAGAGTATTCGTGTGTTATAAGATCTATGGAATGAGTTATATTCGGGGTCAAGACAGAGCAGGTGGCTTTCAATAATGGTCCCAGTGAATTCAAAAGTTAAAGTGTGGTGCCCGATAATTCCAAGCCTATAAGTACAGTTAAGAACCAAGCTCTGTAGCAGCTTATGAAAAGGTTCCCAGAATGTTCTATGATGTGCTACCTTGTTTTATGGCATTTGAGAAATGTGAAATAATTCGTGAGATTTGAGACAGCATGGTCTCGCAATTCAAGGTCACTCGGGGTGAGTGTAGAGGGAGTATGTTATGCATAGAAGAGAATGAGTATTATTTCCAAAGCAATCAAGGATAAATTGAAGGGAAAGGGATTGATTAGCCATAGTTGAATTTGGCATGTTGGAGCCTATGGTCCGTTCATTCAGCGTGATCGAGTTATGCGTTTGATTTGTGGCATGCGTGTGAGGTTTGTCGGCCGCCGTGATTGGTGATTTATTAGGGGCATTCTTCTGTTATGGCTCGTTAAGTAAAAGCAGATTTCGAATGGGCTATGGTGGCTTGGACCACTACTTGCAGATTTGCATATCCTACAGTTATGGGAATTTATCTGTGTGTTGCTATGGTTCCCCTGAAATGAGTAAAGTGATGGAAATGGTGTCTATCGTATATCGACACATTGGGTGTAGTGAGAGGTATGGAATTTGAAGTGAGGATCAAGGTTACAACTTGGTAATGACTACGATTCCACGAGATCGGATGAGCGGGAAGGGAGTTTCAGTATTTTAAGTAAGTTGGTGTTGTCGTCAGTATCACCTGAGATCGGTGTTTTGTGAGAAAGGCTTTGCGTCCTGGTTAAGAATTCTTGATCGCTTTTCAGCGTTGGTGCAACCGGTGGTTTGGATGTGCAGACCAGTTAATTAATTTGGGAGGTTGTGGGAGCGTATCCCATAGGAAGATTGTATTAGTGTGGTATGTAGTCACTTGGTTGATTAGAGATTTAAACCAAGTATGAGGATTATGGTAATATCATCGATTTGAGAATTTATGCCTGAAGGGCACTCGGCTTGTTGGGTTATAGACTGTGGAGGTTCGCTCCAGTCATGATGGATGTTCTTGTGTGTTATGAGAAGAGGGAAGTTAACATGGACCTTTGAAAGGTTATTGGCCTAGTTTGGCACGATCAGGATCGACTTGAGGTTGGTGGATGGATTTAAATGTGAATTTGGGCTTTATAGCAGGCCAGCTGTGTTCATTTCAGTAATGCACTCCTTATGGAGTAGTCAGGGTATCATCTCGTTGTCAGATATTTTTTTGAAGTGATACATTGCGCCGTGTGAGTTTTGAGACGGCCTGTGAAATTGTGTATGTGTTGAGATTCCGCGTTGCGGTGGTGTTATGTGATCAAGATGGCTCCTTAGATCTTGTATCACACCTTAGTTGTGCTTGAGTTTTGTAGCCTATACCGCTATATGTTTCCTCGGGGATGGTGTTATGCACTTAGCGTGCTTGCGATCGAAATTCAATGTTTTGTTGTAATGAGCAAGTTAGCTCGATGTGTATCTCCTTATGTGAGTTCTACGTGTGGATCGGGTGGCACGCTGCCATGGTTATATTATGTAGATCGGGTGGCACGCCGCCATGGTTATATTGTGAGGCTCGGATGGCACGTCGCCATGGTTATGCTCTGTGGATCGGGTTGCACGCCGAAACAGTGTGATGATGAGTGTAGCTTTTTATATGCTAATTTTGTATGTCCTACTTCCTAACTTCTAAGGAAAGTCCGTAGTAGGGCGGAAGTTAGGTAATTCCTTCCAGAGTTTGTTTTCCTCTTGTATCATATCCTAATCGGTAGCCTATTGGCACATTATGGCATCATATGGGACTCTTGATTGTGTCCGAGGTGGCTTGTTGCCTGAGTAGTTCGTACTGGGTGAGACGAGATTATCGGACTTAGGATCCGTGCAATCGGATTATATGAAGTATATTAAGGAGCAAAGATCATGATTTGGTTCAGAATGTGGTAATGATTCTTGTCGCAGGTATAGACTCAATGATTTATTGATTCGGCAGTTGGTTAAGAATTTTGGCGTATCTCTTCCGTCGTATTAGTGTTATAAAGGTTAGACCAAGACCTATGTAGGTCATGAGGTGCAATGGGAGCATCTGATTCGCTGAATTTGGGCTAAGTTGATCAGAAAATGTTATTGTGGTCCTATGAGTAAGTTATGCAGTCATGTTGGGTAAAGCATGTGGTGAATGATTTGGTGATCCTATGATGAAAACAGGCCTGACATAGAATTCCAAATGTTGGAATTGGGCTCTAAGGCTTAATTGCCTAAATAAAGGGGAGTATCTTCAGAATTTATCAAGCTTATGCGCTCAGCTAAGTCTTGGTAGCACGGGAAGGTGCGTGAGGTGTTAAACAGTGATTTCAGACTACTCCAGTACAGTTCTCAGCATGTTCGAGGACGAACGTATGTTTAAGTGGGAGAGAATGTAACGACCCGACCGGTTGTTTTGAGTACTAGCGCTCAGTTCAGCAGTCGGAGTCCATGAACAGCTTCATTTCAGGTATTATGACTTGTACGCGTGGTTGGAATTTAGTTTTGCAATTTCCGGAGTTGAATCGGGAAGAGAATTCTCATTTTTGGAAGCTTAAGTTGAAAGAAATGAACTAGGATTGGAATTTAGAGTAAACAACCTCGAAATCGGGATCTAAAGGTTCCAACAGGTTTGTATGATGATTTCGGACTTGGGCGTATGCCCGGTGCGGGTTTTGGATAACCCGCGAGTGTTTTGGCGTAAATTGTGGAAGTTAGCATATTAGAAGAAATTTCATAAGTTGGGCTTGGAGTGCATTTCAGTGTTACCGATGTCCGTTTGGGATTCCGAGACTGTGAATAGCACCGTATAGTGATTCTGGAGTTGGGGGCGCGATCGGAAGTGAATTCGGAGGTCCGTAGACCAGTTTGAAGTCATTTGGCTAAAGATAGAAATTTGAAGGTTTGAAGAGTTTGACCCGGGAGTTGACTTTTTGATATCGGGGTCGGAATCCAATTCCGGAAGTCGGAGTAGGTCCGTTACGTCAAATATGACTTGTGTGCAAAATTTGAAGTCAATCGGACGTGATTTGATAGGTTTAAACATCGGAAGTAGAAGTCGGAAAGTTCAAGTTCATAAAGTTTGGATTGGAGGTCGATCGATATCCTTGTTCGATGTGATTTGAGGCCTCGAGCAGGTCCGTAATGTGTTTTGGGATTGGTTGGTATGATTAGTTGAAGTCCCGGGGGCCTCGGGTGGATTCCGGGTGGTTAACGGATCAAAAATTGGATTTTTGGAAGAGCTGAGTTTGCTGGTATCTGGTATTTCCGCTTCTGCGGAAATGGGACCACAGAAGCGGCCCCGCAGAAGCGAAGAGAAAAACGGCAGAAGCGGACGAGGGCGGGGGCAGGAAGGACCGCAGAAGCAGCCGTTGATCCACTGATGCGGAACCGCCGAAGCGGTGGGGATGGCCGCAGAAGCGGAAAGCCTGGGGTAATTTGGAGCTGCAGAAGCGGCAAGCGGTCCGCAGAAGCTGGACCGCGGAAGCGGGAAAGACATCGCAGAAGCGAAAATGCTTGAAGGCAGAGGGTCATTTTAAAGCGTGGGTTGAGTTCATTTCTCTCATTTTCTCGGCTTGGGGCGATTTTGGAGAGCTTCAAGAAGAGATTTTTGTCATCGATGATAAGGTATGTTATCCCCACCTATTATGAGTTAAATAGATCAATTATGTATGGATTTTAGCATGAAAATGGGTAGAAATATTGGGGTTTTGGTTGGAAACCTATAAAATTGTAATGTTGGATTTTAGCCACGATTTTGAGTGTGGAATTAGGAGAAAATCATATATTTGATTTTCTAAGGTCATGGGTAACCTTTATCTTCGAGAAATTTTGGATCCGGGCATGTGGGCCCGAGGGCATTTTGGTCATTTCACTAAACGGAGTGGGAACTTGTATAATCTGAATTGTTAACAAGTATTTGAGTATATTCTCATTAGTTTATCGTTAATTGGCTAGTTTTGGTGCATTGTGCGTTGGTTCAAGCTTTCGGAAGGATGTAGAATGCCGAATTGCGAGTCTTCGGGCGAGGTGAGTCTCCTTTCTAATTCTGTGAGGGGGAATTTACCCATAGGTGAGTAAAATGGTTATGTGCTCCTTTTTGTGGGGGCTACACACGAACGAGGTGACGAGAGTCCGTACGTAGCTACTACTATGCTATTGTCCGGGTAGTTAGGACTCAAAAGCATGTATACGTGGATTAATTGTGAACGCATTGGTAGCTTGAATTTCTTAACTCACATCGAATTAGTAAGTAAATTTCTAAAAGAATTAAACTTCATTTCTTAAAATGTTAAAGGGGAATTGGTTTTATTTGAATAAATATTACCCGATAAGTTCTTAAGTGACTGATTGAGCATGTATTATATGTGTGCCTGCGTCGCATGGATGATTCGCGAGCAGGATATGTGTTTAATTATAGAACGGGCCGAACGCCTCGGTAATAATACATGCATCTATGGTTCGTGCCACTCGACCCTCGACAGTGCACAATTTACATGCTATTGGAGCGGGCCGTCGACCTCGATGTGATTTGAGCATGTTTATCTATTACTTGAAAATTTGTAAATGTGGAATTGNACTTGAACTTTTATGTAAATCCATGATTTTCCCTCGCACTTATAGAATATTGCTAATTGACCTCTAGTGAGTGTCGGAATTGGCCATCTCGTCCCTACCACTTCGGGATTAGACAGGATACTCACTGAGTACATGTTGATTACTTACTCATATTACACTTCTGTGCATTTTTGTTGCACAGGCACTTGATGCATTAGCGGCCTGCTGGGCACAGAAACACGGACAATACGGGGACTAGGTGAGCTACAGTATGCAAGGCGGCCCGTAGCTCTTTAAATTCCTTTTCTAGTAACTATATTTCTTTTCTGTCCATTGTATTCCGAACGGATGCTGTGTTGTATTTTATGTCTTTATCAGTAGTTGCTCATGCACTTGTGACACCGGGTTTCTGGGATGGTTTCAGTAAATCTTTGTACCAATTGGTATTATTTAAGTTTGAATTCAGGAAAATGATCTTATTTTATGTGAAACAGAAGGAAAAACTTTAGATTTTCAAAGGTATTAAAAGAGGGAATTAATTGGTAATCTAATTGGTCGGCCTGACAGCGATGTCCGGCGCCACCACGACCCTTAGTGGATTTTGGGTCGTGATAACTCTAACCAAATCTGAGTTAGAATCACTTACCCCGATGAATTTCTTGAAAAACCTTCGAAAAATCGCCAAAATCCTAGCTCTCTATGTCCAAAAATCAAATAAAACCCAAAACCTCGTATTTATAGAGTACCCCTCGGATTCCGACAATGGTGACCGCACGAAAATGACCGCGGTCCGCGCCCAGGGAGTGCTGACCGCACAAAAATGGTCGCGGCCGCACAGCAATTTGACTGCAGTGACAAGCTTCACTATTTTGGCCATAAATTTCTCTACAGATGTCCAAATGCCTATTATAATATGTTTCTGAAAACAGGATTCAAAGCTCTACAACTTTCGTTCCTGAATCACCTCAAAATTACGTGTAGATCAAAAGCTATGAGCTTCCTAAGTAGAACCAGCAGCCTGCAGATCTTTCCGTGCGCTGTCGCGCGCCGAGCGCTAAAAGGAGCGCGGTCCGCGCCTCCACTGCTGCCACCTCCATTTTTCTAAGTTCTGGGGTGTCTGTACTCGCTCAAAACTCACCTGAAACACACCCGAGGCTCCCAGGACATCAACCAAAAGCACAGATACGTTCTAATACTTCATTCAAACTTGCTTGAGCCATAAAAACACTATCGTTAACATCAAAATCGTCAAGTTTTCATCAATCAAGGCCTAAGTTAAACTAAAACTTTCAAAATTCTCATTCAATAAAAAACCCGGCCTAAACACCTCCGAATTAACTGAAATTTTGTAAAAAGGTCTAAAATCACCTAACGAAGCTACTGAAATTCTCGGAATTCCATTCCGACTCCCGGATCAAAATTTCACCTATCAACCGGAAGTCGCCAAAAATACTAACTTCGCCAATTCAAGCCTAATTCTACACCGGACCTCCAAAACCATTTCCGATCACACTCCTAAGTCACAAATCATTTCCCGGAGCTAACCGAACTATCAGAATTCACATCCGAGCCCTCTAACTCATAAGTCAACGTCCGGTTGACTTTCCAGACTAGTTCTTCCTTAAAGAGATTAATTGTCTCATTTCTTATCAAAAATCACTCCAAATCAATTCTAACGCACCCAATACCGATAATGAAACATAAGAAGGCAGGAAATGGGAAGAACAGGGTAGTAACTCATGAGACGACGGGTCGGGTCGTCACAAGATTTTTTTTATCCTATATTCATCCAATTTTTATTACCTGCTATAGTACATGCTGGAATCGCTACTCATGAAAGAATATAATCCAGAATATAATAATGGAGAAGTGAAAAATAGTGGAAACTTGGTATCCAGAACAATTTGCTGGAATTAAATAATTTAATATTTACTGTCCTGTATAGTTTACTAGATTTTTATATTGTACAATCACTATATCCTGTAATTATTACTGGAAATTAATATTGCTGATTTTTTTATCCTATATTTATTCAATTTTAATTACTCTATAGTATATGCTGGAATCGGTACTCATGAAGGAATATAATCCAATATATTATAATGGAGAAGTGGAAAATAGTGTAAATTTGGTAATCAGAACAATTTGCTGCAATTAAATAATTTAATATTTAGTTTCCTATATAATATGCTGGAATGTTATATTGTAAAACCACTATATCCTGTAATTACTACTGGAATGGAATAATGCAGATTTTTTTATCCTATATTCATCCAATTTTTATTACCTCCTATAGTACATGCTGGAATTGCTACTCATGAAGGAATATAATTCAGAATATAATAATGGAGAAGTGGAAAATAGTGGAAACTTGGTATCCAGAACAATTTGCTGGAACTAAATAATTTTATATTTAGTGTCCTGTATAATTTACTGGAGTTTTATATTGTACAACCACTATATCCTGTAATTGTTACTGGAAATGAATATTGCTCATTTCTTTTATCCTATATTCATCCAATTTTTATTACCTCCTATAGTATATGCTGGAATCGTTATTCATGAAGGAATATAATCCAGTATATTATAATAGAGATGTGAAAAATAGTGGAAATTTGGTAATTAGAACAATTTATTGGAATTAAATAATTTAATATTTAGTTTCCTGTTTATTATATTGGAGTGTTATATTGTAAAACCACCGTATCCTGTAATTACTACTGGAATGAAATAATGCAGATTTTTTTATCCTATATTCATCCAATTTTTATTACCTGCTATAGTACATGCTGGAATCCCTACTCATGAAGGAATATAATCCAGTATAATATAATGGAGAAGTAAAAAATAGTGGAAATTTAATAATTAGAACAATTTGCTGCAATTAAATAATTTAATATTTAGTTTCCTGTATAATATGCTGGAATGTTATATTGTAAAATTACTATATCCTGTAATTACTACTGGAATGGAATAATGCAGATTTTTTTATCGTATATTCATCCAATTTTTATTACCTCCTATAGTACGTGCTGGAATCGCTACTCATGAAGGAATATAATCCAGAATATAATAATGAAGAAGTGGAAAATAGTGGAAACTTGGTATCCAAAATAATTTTTTGGAATTAAATAATTTAATATTTACTGTCCTGTATATTTTACTGGAGTTTTATATTGTACAACCACTATATCCTATAATTATTACTGGAAATTAATATTGCTGATTTTTTTATCCTATATTCATCCAATTTTTATTACCTCATATAGTGTCTGCTGGAATCGCTACTCATGAAGGAATATAATCCAGTATATTATAATGGAATAGTGGAAAATAGTGTAAATTTGGTAATTAGAACAATTTAATGAAATTAAATTGTAACGACTCGACCGATCNATGATTGGATTTTTGAGTAAATGACCTCGGAATTGGGATCTGAAGGTTCCAGCAGGTTCGTATAATGATTTCGGACTTGGGCGTATGCCCGGATTAGGTTGTGGATAACCCGGGAGCATTTTGGCGCCTATTGTGGAAGTTAGCATTTTAGAAGAAATTTTATAAGTTTGTGTTGAAGAGAATTTTAGTGTTATCAAAGTCCGTTTGGAATTACGAGCCTGTGAATAGCTCCGTATAGTGATTCTGGAGTTGGGGGCGCGATCGGAAGTGAATTCGGAGGTCCGTAGACCATTTTGAAGCCATTTGGCTAAAGATATAAATTTGAAGGTTTTTGAAGAGTTGACCGGGGGGTTGACTTTTTGATATCGGGGTCGGAATCAAATTCCAGAAGTTGGAGTAGGTCCGTAATGTCAAATATGACTTGTGTGCAAAATTTGAAGTCAATCGAACATGATTTGATAAGTTTCGGCATCGGAAATAGATGTTTGAAATCTTAAAGTTCTTAAACTTGAATTTGGGGTGTAATTCGTGATTTTAACGTTGTTTGATGTGATTTGAAGCCTTGAGCAAGTCCGGAATGTGTTTTGGGATTGGCTGGTGTGTTTGGTTGGGGTCCCGGGGGGCTCGGGTGGAATCTGGGAGGTTAACAGATCAAAATTTGGATATTTGATAAGGGGCATCTGCTGCTTCTGTCAAAACTGCTTCTGCGGCTCTTGGACCGCAGAAGCGGTCCTATGATCGCGGAAGCGGAAGGGGCCAGGCCCAGGGGAAACCGCAGAAGCGGACCCAAAGACCGCAGAAGCGGTAGGCCCAAACCATATAAGCGGTTCTATTTCCGCTTATGCGGACTCGCAGAAGCGAGTTCTGGACCGCAGAAGCGGCCCAGTCTCTTTGGCCATTTTCTGCAGAAGTGGTCCTACGTCCGCTGAAGCAGAACCCGCAAAAGTGGGATTTCTTCCGCAGAAGCGGAAATTACAGGAGGTAGAGGGGTCATTTTAAGTCGGATTTTTGGTTCATTTCTCTCATTTTTCCTCACTTCATTGGCGATTTTGGAGGATTCAATGGGAGGTCTTCACCATCTATGTTGAGGTAAGTCATCCCCATTACTTTTGAGTAAAAATACATTGATTATGTATGAGATTAAGTATGGAAATTAGTGTAAATATTGGGTTTTGGTGGAAAAACCTAGAAAATTATAAACTTGGATTTTAGCCACGATTTTGAGTATGGAATTAGGAGAAAATCATATACTTGAATACCTAAGGTCATGGGTAACTTTTTACCTTTGAAAAATTTCGGATTCCGGGCACGTGGGCCCGAGGGTATTTTGGTCAACTTTTCGTTCGGGGTTAGAAATTATTGTAAATGGAGTTGTAAGGTATAGTTGAGCATATATTAATGAATTTGTATGATCATTGGCTAGTTTCGGGGTGTTATGCGTTAATTCAAGCTTTCGGAAGGATGTAGAATGCCGATTGCGAGTCTTCGGAGCAAGGTGAGTCTCCTTTCTAATTCTGTGAGGGGGAATTACCCCATAAGTGAGTTAAATTGATTATGTGCTCCTAGTTGTGGGGGCTACGTGCGCACGAGGTGAAGAGAGTCCGTGCGTAGCTACTATATGCTATTGTCAGGGTAGTTTAGGACCCAAAAGCATGTTATATGTGGATTAATTGTGAAATCCTTGATAGCTCAGATTGCTTAAATCACATTAGATTAATAATTGGATTTTCTAAAAGACTTAAGCTATATTTTCTCAAAATAATAAAGAGAATTGACCTTTTCTTGGATATTTGCTCCACGTTGACTTTCTTGACTGATGTTCTATCTGTATGTATGTATTTTGGACCGGGCCGAATGCCGGCAGATTAATAGATGCATCTATAGGCGCACCGTCGACCCACGACAAGTGCACATTTATTTCTGTTGGATTGGGCCATCGCCTCGGTTTGACTTGCACATGCCTGTGTTGCTGCCTGAACTTGATTAAGTTATTGTTGCCCTTTTGTGGCTTAAACATATTTGGATTATGTTTTAAAGAGAAATTTGGGAAATTTTCCTATGAAAGAAGTACGTGTTTATTTGTTTCCTCTATTTGATTAGAACCATGTCCGTAAAGAATAAATCCACGGATTAATATGTGAAATGAGAATAAATGATCATTGGACCATTAGAGTGTGTCAAAGTTGACCATCTCGTCTCTACCCCTTCGGGATTAGGCGGGACACTCACTGAGTACACGTTGATTACGTACTCATACTACACTTCTGTGCATTTTTGTTGCACAGGTATACTTCATTTTAGCGGCCTACTGGGCGCAGCAGCACGGACGATTCAAGGACTAGGTGAGCTACAAATTGCGAGGTGACCTGCAGCTAGTATAGTTCCTTTCTGCACTTTGATTATTTATTTCCTGTCCATTATATTCCAGACAGAGGTTGTATTTTATTTCATTATCAGTAGTCACTCATGCACTTGTGACACCGGGTTCTGGGATGGTTTTCGAAAAGTTTGATTTAATTGTTATTGTTAATTTAAATTGAAGCAAAAACCTCTTTATTTGTAAAAATGGAAGGAATATTTTGGAAATTGATGTATTTAAAAAGGACTTTTAAATCGGTAATCTAAATGGCTGGCCTGACAGCGGTGTCCGGTACCACCACGACCCTTAGTGGATTTTGGGTCGTGACAACATGGTATCAGAGCACTAGGTTCCCGTCGGTCTCACGAGTCATGAGCAAGTCTAGTAGAGTCTCGCGGATCGGTACGGAGACGTCTGTACTTATCCTCGGGAGGCTGCAGGACTGTTAGGAGTATTTCCCTTCTTGATTTCCTTATCGTGCGATTCAATTCCTTTGAGGCTTATGCCTTTGATTCCTTTCCACTCAATCTTACGCGACGTGAGCGCTTGTTATAAATCGAGATCTGAAGGAATGTAATGGCACTACGAGTGCGGTGCGGGATGATTTACCCGGTATAGTTAATTGGACTATTATAGTCACTTTGTGGAAGGGTATTCTATAGTTCAGCTCAGTAGCAGAACTTCTAAGAGCCTTTAGGCCAGGCATAGGTTGCCATGATGCTTACGAGCGATTATTCTGCAGTATTGTTGTGATGGTTGGGTATTTGCCCACGTGTCAGGGCAGTGAATGAATCGAAGGGAGGTTTACTCAGTGTGTAATCAAAGGGATTCAGTATTTTAGCCCCGACAGGGGAAGGTCAATCAAACCAAGGATGGTTTGATGTGGATTTGTGGAAGTAATNTTGTGAAATGGCATTGGAAATGCAAATATCAGATACCGCGGGATGCGGTGGTTCCGGACTGAATCAGAACTGCAAATGCGGTGATTTGATAAAGACAACCTTCGGAGAGGCTTGTGATTAATAGCAAATTGTGGATTCAAGTTCTGTAAAGATGAATTTCATTAAGGTGACAACTGAGCAACAGGAGATGAAAAAGACATGTGGAAAAATGTCAAGCGGAGTTTTAAAACTTCTA
>MU716761.1:14988-26842 GCA_026770625.1 Nicotiana glauca | reverse complement strand
TAATTTAAAAAAAAAAAAAAAAAATCTTGGATTATCTTTGAACAGGAAAAAGAAGGAACAGGAAATATGAAAAACGATAGCATAAGACTTTAGATAATCGGACTGCATAATGCGACTCCCACTTATGCAACCACCGAGGTACATATAAAGACCGGAGAATTTGAATTTTCTGCATTACATACAGGTGAAGTTGCTCTGTGGCTTCTGTTTAGGAAGAGTGCAGGCATTAGTTCTATGTTTAATCTTTCTCCTGCATTTATTTGCCCGAGCCTCGTGTAGTTGCAGTGCTGGTTGTTGTGGGAACATTGGGAGCTAAATGTTATGAGAGAGGATTGAAGCTCAATTGTACCCTTTATTGAGCGACTTCACAGCGATTAATTTCAAACAAAGAGTTTAAACTCTTTGCATTGTGCTGTTATATTAGATTTTTGGGTGCGAGGAGTCATGTTTAAAGGGATGTACCATTGAAATCTAAGAGCCCTTTCCACCTTCAGAACGCGTCTATGCCATTTTGTTGAGGTGTGATGCCTTATGATCACTGAAATACTCTTGATAGTCATGATTCACAAATTCTGTTCTATTGTCTGATCTAAGCACTTTTACATTTTTATTAAACTGAGTATCTACTAATTGCAGAAATGTTCTCAAACAACAATGACATCATTTTTAACTTCAACAGGTATAACCATGTCATCAGAGAATGATCATCAACAATATAATAGTCAAGAACGTTTTATTTTCATCAAAGGTTTGGACACCATATGGTCCTCGTACATCAATGTGTATCAAATCAAACACAGCAGTAGTTTGAAGGGTAATTTAGTGTACTTCCACAAATGAAAATTTTGGTTTATTGCATTAGTTAAGGCTTTTTCCACAAATTAAATGAAAATTTCCTTCACCGTCGCACTGCAAAGGTACTGGAAAATACAGAAGTCTGGATAAAAAGTGGCCATGCATTTCAGTTCCTTATTGAGTTTGGAGCCTGATAACAAATTTTACTTAAAATCAGGAAGAAAAAGTGCATTATCTATTAAGTCTCCATTACTTAACTCACACGATCCTGCATGAGTTATAAAAGTAACACATTCATTGAGCAAATGAACTCTTCTGGCCTTTGCTTCATTAACCTTAATCTTATTAAGCAACAAGGTAACAACAGATATTAAATGGTTGGTCGCACCAGTGTTAATTAAATCATATAATAAGTATTCTTTTGTAAATCAAATTGTTCTACTTTAAAATATTTCTTGTTATTGTTGTTGTATGCTCTCTTATCTTTTTTTGGCATGGCTCGAATTGTTTGCATATCGTACGTTACATCATTGCTGACTCTCTGATATGATGGACAATAAGGAAGTGAAACAAAAGCTGGCAAACCTTTGAAAGTTATCCTATATTCGGTTTTTAAGTTTTTCAAATCTTTCAAGAAATACCATCACAAACTCTTCTAATGCAACAAGATTTGGGATCTAATGATCAAGATGTTTCAATAGGTGCTGCTATACAACATTAGGCTTCATCTGTAACAGTAAATGTTATTAGAAAGACAATTTTCTACAACATCCGAGAACCAGCAATCCTATGCATATGCAAACAATTCGAGCAATGCTAAAAAAAGATAAGAGAGTACACAAAAACAACAATCTGAAAGAACAAAGCTTGGAATACATAAACTAGAGTACCTGTTTCAATACAATGCAATAGGTCTTTGAGGATTCATCTTTAGCCTCAAAAGCTGGATGTATATATATTACATGCTCTCTGCATAAACAAGGACCTGAATCCTGTCTTCTCCCATCATATCTTCAACTTCTTGCTTAATCTTCAGAGCAGATGCTTCAAGTTGAGGGCTCCTACACAATACGATACTTTTTAATGAACAAATATCCCCGAAACTAGGCGGAATCTCTTCAAGCGTGGGACATGCCCACAGTCGTAATTTCTCAAGCACGGGAAAGGATTCCTCTCTAACTACCGATATGTACAATGGATGATTAAAGAACTGAGCACTGAGGTTAGTTAGGTACTTGACCACATATATAACCAGCAATTCAAGAAACTCTGCTGCTTTCAATATTGATCACATCTGCCTTTAGATAACTCCGGCGCATCTGGTATGAATCCCCTGCCTCCGAATAAGGGCCGCATAAAAGAATCATCGAACTTTCTCCAATAGTAATGAATGGTGTGAGAAGGTTTCTTAAGTAGCATGCTCAAACTGGCTGGTCGACGAAAATCAACATTTCCCATCTCAGCTTCTGGTTCTTGTTTGTTGGTGAGAAGTGGGCGTACGAACGATTATTTAGAAGAAGTCATCAGGCTGCTGAAATCTTGTGATGAAGGCAACAAGAACCTTACAAGAGGCTTTTTTATCAATCCAAACACCTAAAATGATTCAAAACAATTAGATTTGGCCAATCAAAATTAAGTGCAATACAACGAAGAACTTCTACAACTTTTTAATTTAATTTTTATTCTTATCTTGTATAATATTGACACGAGATAAGTTTTATATGGAGTAAAATGGGTGGTGGTAATTCATATAGCCGATCCTGACTTGTTTGGGACAGAGACGTAGTTGTTATTGAAAGTATAAGGGGGAGGGGGTGAATTGTTTATTGTTAAACTTAATAGCTATTAGTTGACTAGTTTTACAATTAGTCGACTAGATATAAGAACTTGATACTAGTAAGGGTAGAATTTAAAATGCAGAAATTAAAGACACCAGAGTTTTTATACTGGTTCGGATTCAATGTGAATCCTAGTCCAGTTCCCTTGGGTTGCAAGGGAGTTCTCTTTCAGTGAATGAGTTTCTTCGATTACACGGAGAAGGTGTGATCTACACTGATAGCTTAGTTCCTATATCACTCGTTTCTTTTGATACAATGCCTCACTAATGTTGTTCTCTCTTTGTTCTCTAACTTGTTACACAGCATATCTAGTAGTGCTACAATATTTGTTTGCAGTAGAACAAAGAGAGGCTTGATTTCTGGAAAGAATTGCCAACCCAAGAGATTTGATCCTTGGAAAGGAATTGTTTCTTTCCAAGAATAAGGTTATACATCAATGACTATGCTTGACGAGTGACTTTGAGTGATTTTCCATATATGCTTCCCAAAATCTTGCTCCTTCCAGATTTGGATATGCTTGATTTATTTGATTACTTAAGTTTAGGATTAGATTGATTCCGTCTTTGGCTTTGATTGATTTCTCTAATCTCGGATTGCTTTCCTTAATTTCCCTGATTGATTCCTTCCATCTCGTAGCTATCCATTGATTCCTTGATCTTCTCTGATTGATTCCTTCAATCTTTGAATGCTACGCATGAGTTCCTGCACATAGAACATATATATTATTTGCATCATTAAAATCAGATCTAACAGTTATAGCTGTTGTAAAACAAATAATGTAGACTTGACTCTTGAGAACATTTTGCCTTCCATGAATGAATACAAATATGGAGAAAGTTAAAGAATTTGTACACTACGTGAATAATCGCCTTTTAGCTCATTTTCGGGTGACAGCTTGTATAACGTACTCATGGTATTCACTAAATACAGCAATTTACGCCAACACCAGTAAGCAGGGAAGTTGTTTTTTATTTAAGAAGGGACAACCACACTCAATGAGGAGTATACATGCTTAATTGCTGATCTATATATTTAAGAAGTGAAAATCTAGTAGTGTTTTTTTTTCCTTTCTAAATTTATGAAAGATACTTCAAGCTCGGGTCAAAAGAAAGATGATGTTTACCACTGTATTGAAGAGGATAATTGTAATTGTGCTGGTGATCATAACTGCATTTCCTGGCTGTTGAATGTGGCCAAACCTAGTAAACTGCATACCAGAGATCATGCCTCCATAGAGAAACATCACTTTTAAAGTACCAAAAACCATAGCAACATCACTTTTATACCAAAAAAAAAACATTATTTTCGAAAAAATCTATCAGGAAAGAGGGGGGGGACGAGAGCAAAGTAGCAGAGGTTTACGCTAATTTATTTATAGAACAAAATAGGTCTTTAGTTTTTTGTATCCTGTACTCACTTATTTTGGAAAAACAAATTGTAAAGGCGGATCCAAGATTTAAACTTGATGGATTCAACCTTAAAGTTCTTAAGATTATTTTTTTCGTAGGGAAAGGACAATGTCTAGGCTAAATAATTTGTCATAGTGTGCTGTCATTCATATGCTAACTCACAGCTGAGGATAAAAATCAACTCCACCTCCCCCGATCACTACGACTATTAATAGAAAACTCACAAAAATGTTAATATGAGAATTCAAATTATCTTTCTTAAGTTGATTGAAAAGCAAGACTGAGAAAGCAGGACATAACAAATGATATGATACTGAAAGATATCAATGTGCCGACGGCACCAAACAACATAATAATGGTCATAAAGTTCCTGAAAAACTGCTTCTTTTTCACCTGGAAACTGATAGAAGGAAAATACTGATGTCTCAGTCTCATCAAGTTACATTTAACACCTGAATAACCTGCTAGAATAGAAAAAAAGGCACGCTTCTTTTACTGTTTTTTTTGTCAGTTATCCAATAACAGCAACAGTGAATTAAGGCGACATCCTGAGTCTAATACATCAAACCTTCCTTTTTTCTTTTTTTTTTACAGTGAACTGAAAATTATGCCATGGCATATATCACTTAACCAAAATAGGGAAAGAGAGAAAACAAGCAATGAGACTGATAAAGTGAAAATAGTTATGTTTCAGTCTCATATAGAAATGGCAAACTTTTTATTTTCTTTTGTCTCTTCCGTCTATTTGTCAGTTATTCAATAACAGCAGCAGGCAATAAGGTGAACATAAATAGATCCAAAGAAAAGAAGCAAGACAACTACTTCCGTTCCTCTCCTTAGACCGAAAATATTACAAGACAGAAAATAAAATGAAATGAAGGAGGTAATAACTTCGTCTATACTCACATATTTTCCCAGGGTAAAAGTGCTCAACACTTAGAAACAAGGATCTGAATCCTGTGTTCTCACATCATATCTTCAACTTCTTGCTTAATCTTCAGAGCGGATGCTTCAAGTTGAGGGCACCTCCACAATGTGATACTTTTTAATGAACAAATATCCCCGAAACTAGGCGGAATCTCCTCAAGTTTAAGATATTCCCACAATCGTAATTTCTCAACCGCAGGAAAGGATTCCTCTCCAACCTCCCACTTGGAAAGATTCACTCGATCCAAATGCAAACATTTGAGATTCTTGAAAGTGTCTTCCTCCCCCACGTTCCATTCTTCACCCTCGATGATTGTGTCTACAAGGTACAGATCTTCCAGATAGGGCAGTCTTCCTATTGTTGATAGTGAATCAGATGTCAGACGAAACACAGACAGTAACATTAATATTTTCAAATTCGAAGGGAAGTGAAAATCCCAAAGCCGATTTGTCGCTACAGAGGGGGCACTATCATTTGTATTTGAACTTTTAAAAGTTACATTGAGGATTTCTAGTTCATTTAGGAAATCCAGTTTCGGGAACCAATATCGCTCTGTTGAACAATCCCATGATTCCTTGAGATTAAATCCAAGCTCTTGAAGATTGGGAAATCTTTTGAAAATATCCTCAGTGTCTTTCGAATAGGAAAGTTTGAGTCCCCAAAATAATCTCAGGTTCTCTAACTTTGAGTCATCTGTTACAAATATTGGCTCATCTGTATCCAAATCAAAGAAAGAACAATCATTTATGACCAGAATTCGCAACTTTACAAGATTCCAAATTGTCGGTAGTAGTACCAAGGGTGGTCCATCGTTTATCACCCACAAAGCTTCTAGATTCCAGAGATTTGAAAAACATGAAGGCAGAGATTGAACTTCTGTTCTGATTTTTAAGAACCTCAAATGGACCAATGTGCATATTTCATTGAGCAAGGAATCATTCACCTTGATAAAAGAGCCATCCAGTTGCAACACTCTAAGAAGCCTCAAGTGTCTTAGGTGACATATATCATAAGGACTTGTGCCCAGCTTCTGTCCACGTATCAGCAAAGAATAGAGGTGTTTACCAGAATGCCTTTTATTTTTTGAATCGAAAAACACAAAATTGGTATGCTCTAAGTGCTCATTATCATATTCAATGGTCATTTCACATGGCATCAGATCTGATGATGGAGCACTTGAACTTAGCTCGTCAAACAACTTTTCCTCTCTCGCTTTTATTAAACAAAAGTCATGCAAAAGATCATGAATTTGGCAAGCCTGAATGTAACCTATCTCACTGAAAGAAATAACCAAGCTACTGGAAAATAAATTTTCCAAATAAACATCCATCACTTCTTCCACATTGTTCATCTCTGTGTGCTCCACAAATCCTTCGGCATGCCAGAATCTTTTCAAAACATCGACTAAAATTTCTTGGCCCTTCCGATAACTTGCAAAGTAAAGTAAGCATGGCTTTAAGGGATCAAGTAAATGGTCATAACTTAATGCTATAACCTTCATCACGTCCACTTCATTCTAGAAAATGAAGGAATTCAAATTATTTAGAACTTCAAGCCAAACAGTCTCTTTCTTTTCCTTCTCAGCAATGACTCCGGCAATCAGATTAACAACCAAAGGAAGCCCTTTACAATTTTGAACTATTTGTTTTCCAACATCCAGTAGTTCATCAGGGCAACTTCCATTTTCAAAGACCCTTTTCTCTATTAACTCCCAACTTTCTTCTGGTCTTAGAAATCGAAGGTCAACAGGATCACTGTGGCATTGTGCATGCAAAGCCACTTTCTTATCTCGAGTTGTCAAAATAATTCTACTTCCTTTCTTAGCTTCAGGAAAAGGTCTTGTTAACTTATCCCATGCTGCAGTATCCCACAAGTCCTCTAAGACGATAAGGAACCTCTTTCCAAACAGATGTTTCCGTAGCTCATTAGCAACATCAATATTATCGCTGTATTTCGAAGCTGAGCCAGTAACTTGATTAAAAATATTTGCCAACAACTCATTCTCGTCATATTTTTGATCAACTTTACACCATGAACGAATGTCGAAATGACTAGAAACTGACTTATCATTATACACTTTGAAAGCCAAAGTAGTTTTACCCGAACCCGGTGTACCGGTGATCGAAATGACATCTAGTATTTTCGGTCCACCGGTGAGCTTACTAATAATCAAATCTGTCTCCTCTTTAAAACCTACGATTGTTTGAGCAGTTTTTAGAGATTTTCTTTCAACATACTTGGTGGGAGATTTCACAACAATGAGGCCCTTATTCTTTGGAATCTTCTCAAGTAAATTGGGGATCTCTTCTTTGGCAAGCTTGATTTTTTTTACGACAAAAGGAAGTGAGAAAATAATATTTAAGAGACCATTATCTCGCACAATTATCGAATCAATGACATCTTTTGCCTCATATGCCAAATCTAGAACACGTGCCCAGAGATCTTTATACAATTCTTGCTTAACATTTATCAGAAAAGATCTTATGAATTCTAGATCTTCTTTCACCAGCTTAATTTCTTCCTTTATCAATGCAACTGAGTAAGCATTGGAATTGAGCAAATCATTCAAGTGTCTGAGTAAAAGATGCATAAAGAGGGATCCATCATTCATAGGGAAGCAGAGTTGAGATGAGTCTGGGGCTCTTAAGTAAATATATTTGAGATCTACTATCATGAGTTCAATATTTTCCATCAAGTCCAAAGTTGCATGGTTTTTTCCATTGGTACTCTCTTCTAAGTCGCGAATAAGAGTTGATACCTCCCTGATAAGTTCTCCAACATGTTCCAAGAGATCAAACAATTTGTCATAATGAATAAACTCCTTGGGCATATTAGTAAGAACGATTAATAGGAACTCTATCGTGACATGAATGTTTCGAGTCCCTGAAGTATTAGCTGTAACTACATTCACCATGTGCTCTTGTAGATGAATCAAATATCCCTTAAGAATGTCTGGATGGGTTTCTAGGAGCTGCTTAATGAAACATACAACTTCTCTTGACGCTGAAGCCCTCAATTTTGTATAACAAATGTGCATAACCTGTAGTTCAAATGGAACAATCTTCAAGATTAGATGTGCTAGCTCGAGGAGTCGAGAACCTCCATGAATCCGACCATCCCAAAGGAAAAGTCCTATTCTCTCAGCCATAAGTTGAAACTGAGGTAAGAAATATTCAATAATCTCATGCTCAACGCAACCATTCACTTTCAACCCATGGAAATCTTTTATGTTACCACATACATTCTGAAGAATTTCATATTCAGTCATTGATGGAAAAACATATTCAGCATGATACTTGGATAGATGGTAGAGATTTGAGAGGAGGAAGTGCAAATGCTCCTCATTCATGGTGGCACTTGATTCAGAACAACGGCGTGAGCTGATACAATCATTCATATTATACAAGAGGCAAGGAGGGACATAATGCATGTCATATTTAAACCGGTCGTCGTCAAAATCATTCACAATTGATCGAAGCAGAGCTCTAATCCTGTGTCCTTTGCGAGTCATTACATCTTCAAATTGCTCCAAATCGGAATAAGAAAGCTGGAAAAATGTACAAATAAATGCAATCTCCAATTTCAGCGCTTTAATTATATCTTCGTCAAGAGTTATTTGAATTTCTTCATACTTGAAGCTCTCTATGAAATCCAGAACATTGACAATGTACTCGCGGAGAGCAGAAAATGATACCTGCCGAAAAGACCATATGTTTTTAGCTCGCTACTTGAATTTAGAGAATAGCAAGAAACCAAGTATAAGCAATAAAAGTTACATTTCAACCATAGGAACTATATATCATTCTTTTAGTTATTTAAATTTAATCGAATTTTTTTTATTAATCGGTTAATTATATAATTCTTTCAACTGACTGCACGTGAATAATTAAAATTCACTAATAATATAAGAAGATCTTTCGAACATTTGTATAATATTATTATAGTCAACATTAGTTTTAATACGTATAAATATATATTGAATGACATATATACCTCAAATTTGTTTGCTAATTCCCCTTTCTCTCTTTCCATGATCGTATTTTGCCTTCCCTTTCCTTTCACGTTCTCATGTACAAAAAATACATAAAAAGTATATAAAACATTATCAGGAGAATACAAAGAAATTAAAGAAAGAAGCATAAAAAGTCATTGCATAAATATTAAGTTATTAGATACTAATTGACTATCCTTCTTAGTTGATGTTGAAGACTGAAAAGTCTGAGATATAGAATGGTTGTTCCTCACTGTTTTTGTGTATGTATGAAGTTTGAAAATTTGTGTGGAGGAGAAGAGAGATAAGGGGACAAGGGCACCAAATAATGACAAAAATATGGCTGGACACCAAATTTGAAATAGTCTTAGTTTCTTTAATTTTGTTAGGATGAGCAGTATTGATATATTTACTCCCACTGTCCCATTTTGTATATATGGTAGTATTTGACTGTCACCAAATTTAAGAAAGAAAGTAGTAAGAATTTTTGAAATTTGTAATCTAAAATAAAACAGAGATATTTGTGTAGATCTAATCAATTCATTATTTCTAAATACGAATAAATAATATTTTTTTTAGTCTAACTAAAAAAGAAAGGGTGCTGCATAAAATAGGGGGGAGAAGGCAATAAACTCTTGCTGTAAAATTTAATAGGAACTAGGAAGATTTAAGGAGAACTCATAGTTTGAGGAGCAATTTTTAGAGTTTCTGCTATTCTGATCTATTTCTTGTGGCGTTTCTACTATTTGTCCTATTTTTCATTTCTGGCGTTATAATTTCTGGAATGTCACAAGACTTTCCTAGTGTTTCTATTTAAATTTTCTTTTGTGAAAGTTCCTGCTAAATCTAACGAACTGAGTTTCTTAAATATTTTGACACAGACAAAACATGCTCAATTTTGACAAACCTAATGTAGCAAAATTATGCAGGAATATAAGTCAGACAAGTTCGTGATAAAGTAGTTCACAACCTTTACTGAATATATAAATTTTCGGATTTAAATTTAGGTGGGTATGTGACACTAAACTGGAGAGATCAAATTAAAGAGGAAAAAGAAATTGGCGGTGATGAGAATGCTGAAACATATAAGTGTGAATACAAAGAAAACAGTAGAGAAAAATAAAGACAAATTGATCGATAACAAAGTAACAGTAAGGCACCAATCAGGGGCGAGGCCACCTGTTGCAAAGGGTGGTCAACTAATGTGACGATCTAAATGGCCATCACCTGTTTTCTCACTCGTTCCGTGCTTTCGAAGCCTTGAAAACCTTATTTTTACTTGTCTCGATTTGCGTGCACAGTCCGGGGGCGTAGCTGAAAAACTTTTATGATGAAATATGTGAATTCTGTGAAAAATTTGAAGAATTTTGATATTAATATGATTACAGTTGACTTTGGTCATATTTTTGGTAAACGGACCCGGACCCGAGATTGGACGGTCCCGAAGGTCCGTAAAAAAATATGGGACTCGGGCATGTGCATGGTGTTGAAATCCGAGGTCTAGAACCCGAGTAAAAGAATTTTTCTGTTAAATTATTTTTCTAAAATTGTTAAAGAAAATGGGAATAAAAATTGATTAAAAGACTGTGGTATCGGGCTCGTATTTTGGTTCCGACGCCCGGTACAAGTCTTATATATTATTTAAGCGCTTTCTGTGAAGTTTGGTCGAAATCGGAAGTCGTTTGACGTGTTTCGGACCTAAATATCTAAGGTTGAAAGTTTATGAAGTTTGAAATGAAAATGATGATTTTGAGGCTTGATTCAATGATTTTGATGTTATTTTGGCGATTTGATCGCTCGAGTAAGTTCGTAGGGTGTTATTGAGTTAGTGTGTGATTGGTTAGGAGCCCCGAGGGCTCGGGAGTGAATTGGAGGTGGTTCAGAGTGTTTTTACACTTAGGAAAAAGGGTTAGATTTGCTGCAATTTTTACACAGACATTTTACTCTTCGCGAACGCGGCCCCAGACTCGCATTCGCAGTGCCTTGGTATTTCCCTCTTATGCGTTCACGCTTCACTTCACGCGTTCGCGTAGTTCTAAATGTTCTCCCCTTCACGTTCGCATCATTTCAATCGTGAACGCGTAGCTTTACCAGCTCTTTCAACGCGTTCGCATAACCTTTCACGTGTTCGCGTATAACAGTTCCTGGACCCCAGCAATTTCCTTCTACGCGTTCTCGTCTGTCTCTACGCGATCGCGATAGCTTACCTAGTTTACCCTTCGCGAATGCGGCCCCTCTCCTGCGAACGCAAAGGGCAATTTTGCCCAGCGAATTTTTAAGTTAAAAACAGAACAGTAGCTCGGGATTTTAATAAAAATACACGAACTCCTTTTTTCTCCAAGCACTTAGGCGTCCATTGAAGCTCCCTTTCATCAAAACTTCTTGGGTAAGCATTGTTCAACTTGTTTCCTTCAATTTCCTTCATTAATTACTGAAATCCTAGCCCTAAATCACGAAATCAAAGGAGAAATTATGGGTTTTGGGTAGAGTTAGGGTTTTGAGAATTTTGGGTGATTCAACCTCAATTTGGGGTCGAATCTTAAAATAAATTATATATTTGGACTCGTGGGGTTATGGGTGATTGGGTTTTGGTCCGAGCCTCGAGTTTGGACCATGTGGGCCTGGTGTCTAATTTTGGGATTTTTGGAATAATGCTAGAAAATTCATATCTAGGCTATGAGACGTTGTCATTGAGTCTTTATTGATAATATTAAATTGATTATGTCTAGATATCACTATATTGGAGGTGAAACCGCGAGATAAAGCAATAGTTGAGGATTAAGTGGATTTCAAGGCTTTGAGGTAAGTGTTTGGTTTAACCCTAGCTTGAGGGAATATGAGTTGAGTCTTGTTGCTAATTGCTATGTGATCGAGTACGATGTATAGGCATGGT